>OY759266.1:26501930-26556930 GCA_963662155.1 Lamellibrachia columna | reverse complement strand
AGGTCGTAGGGAGACAGGACGTAAGGAGACAGGAAGGAAAGGAACGGGAGGGAAGACAACCGGAGCGAAGGAGAGGGGAGTAGGGGAGACAGGAGGGAAGGAGAAGGGAGTGGGGGAGACAGGAGGGAAGGAGAAGGGAGTGGGGGAGACGGGAGGGAAAACAACCGGAGTGAAGGAGAGGGAAGTGGGAGAGACAAGAGCAAAGGAGTGGGAAGTGGGGGAGACAGGAGCGAAGGAGACAGGAGGGAAGGGGTCAGGACAGAATGGGATGGAGGGGATCGAACGGAAGAGTTATTCTGCAGCAGTGATAGAGGGGGTGAGGAAGAGAGCGAAGGTGTTTGTGGGGGATTCGACAGTTAGGAAGACCGACAGAGTCTTAAACAAGGGAGATGATGTGGTGGTCTGCTTGCCTGGAGCCAAAATAGAGGCGATAACTGAGAGGGTAAAAAACATCGTAGGCTCGGGTAAGGGTGGATCTGTTTTAGTACACGTAGGGACAAATAACGTAGAGAGGGAGGGTACAACTGCCATAGTTAGGAAATATAGGCAGTTGGTCAGAACACTAAAACAGACGCGGGTTGAGCAGGTAATACTGTCAGGGATTTTACCTGTAATGGGCAGGAGGGGTCACAAATATCGAAATTGTCGGGGGATGGCAATTAACATGTTAGTCCAGAAGTTATGTATGGAAGAGGAAGTTGGATTTGTGGATTTATGGGGAAGTTTTGTTGGGAGGGCTGATATGTACATGAAGGATGGGCTTCATTTAAGTGGAAAGGGGGCGGCAGTATTCGCGGACAAACTTTCAGCAGCAGTAGATAGTGACTTGGGTACAATGACAAATATTTTTGGAAGTAAACATTCTTTAAACTAGAAGTGCAGGGGGGTTACCTAGAGGTGTCTCAAGCAGAACAAGAGGCCACTAGCACAGATAAACCAATATCAAATCATCCGAAAAACATCTCTGAAAAAGGTTATAGATGCGTATGTTTAAATGCAAAGAGCATAGTAAATAAGAAAAACGAATTAAACATTATGGTAGAAGATATTGACCCTCACATAATTGGTATAACTGAATCATGGGCCAACATAGATATAACAGATGCTGAATTAGGACTGACAGTATATGTAATGTTTAGGAAAGATCGAATAGGAAGAAGGGGCGGGGGAGTTATTTTATATGTTAAAGAATCTATTCAGGCTTATGAAATAAAACTAGAAAGGGAAGCAGATTGCGATGAAGCTGTTTGATGCAAAATTGTTTCAGGTAATTCAAAATTAACTATTGGATTAGTTTACCGAAATCCAAACATAAACGAAGAGGACAACACAAAAATAAAAAACGCTATAAAGGAAGTTAGTAAAGGGGAATGTATCATAATGGGAGATTTTAACCATGGACACATACAATGGAATTCTCTAGAGAGCACAGGGATTGAGGACCAATAATTTATATTTTTAATCCAGGATAGCTTTCTTACTCAGCACGTACTAGAACCAACCAGGGTAGAAAATGTATTAGATATAGTTTTGTCATCACAAAAAGAATTAGTGGACAATGTAAAAATATTTGAACCATTGGGTAATAGTGACCATAATCAAATACATGTTGACATCAATGTAAAATCAGAAAGTAAAAATAAGAAAACGTACAAGAGAAACTTCCACAAAGGTAACTACAAAGATATGAGAAAATACTTAGCAAAGCTAGATTGGAATAACATGCTGATGAATAAGACCGCAATTGAATGTTGGAATATTCTAAAATATGAAATTGAGAGTATCATCGATAAATTTGTTCCCAAACAAAAACGAGGAAAACGGTGTAGAAAGAAACACTTGTCAAAAGAGGCTATTAGAAAAACAATGCTAAAACAAACTATGTGGAGGGTTTATAGGCGTACCAGAAAGGACGAAGACTATGCAAAATACAAAGAGGCACTTAATGCAGCTACAACTGAAATCAGACAGTCTAAAAGAAGCTATGAGCAAAAACTAGCATGTAACATAAAAAATGACAGCAAGAGTTTTTATGCATATGTCAGGAGTAAACAAAACGTACAAGACAAGGTTGGACCTCTAGAAGACAGTGCTGGAAATTTAATATCACAGGGGTTTTTAATGGCGGAAGACCTAAATGGTTACTTCAGTTCAGTGTTTATCAAAGAAGATATTAGTTCATTACCAGTTGCTGATGCTAAATTTCAGGGGGCTAAATCTGACTATTTAGGTCCGTTAGTTGTAACTCCAGAATTGGTAGCTAAGAAAATAAAGGCAATGAAGGATAACAAATCACCGGGAGTGGATGGGATTCCTCCAAAATTACTAATGGAAACAGTAGAACAAATCAGTATACCACTTGCAAGAGTATTCAACTTGTCATTAAAAGAGGGAGTTGTTCCGTTTGAATGGAAAGAAGCAAACATCATACCATTATTTAAAAAGGGTTCGAGAAATAAGTCAGAGAATTACAGACCAGTGAGTTTAACGTCAGTGATTTGTAAATTATTAGAAAGGTTAATTAAAGACCATATGGTGGAATTCCTCGTTAAGCATAAATTATTAAATTCATCTCAACATGGATTCCTTAAAGCGAGGTCATGCTTAACAAATATGTTATGTTTTTTGGAAGAAATCACTAAGTGGATAGACGTGGGATCGCCAGTAGATATTATCTACTTAGATTTTCAGAAAGCTTTTGACAAAGTGCCACATCAAAGATTACTACTTAAATTAAAAGCCCATGGTATCGGGGACAGCATAACTGACTGGATAGAACAATGGCTGACTGACAGAAGACAACGAGTTGTAGTAGATGGAGAAGTTTCAAATTGGAAATCGGTTTTGAGTGGGGTACCTCAAGGATCAGTATTAGGACCTATATTATTCTTAATTTATATCAATGACTTGGACGACAGTATAACAAGTAACGTACTGAAATTTGCGGATGACACAAAACTGTTTAGAAAGGTTAATACTGATGGTGATAAACAACATTTACAAAATGATCTAGACAGATTAGTGAAATGGTCTGAGAAATGGCAGATGTTGTTCAATTTTGGGAAATGTAAATGCCTACATACAGGACATAGGAACTTGAATGTAAACTATAAAATGGGAGATACTGTTCTGGGTACTACTGTAAAAGAAAAGGACTTAGGAGTTACAATAAGCGCTGATATGAAAGTTTCAGAGCAGTGTGGTATTGCAGCTTCAAAGGGTAATCAAATTCTTGGATTGATTAGAAGAAACATAACATACAAGGGAAAAAAGTTAATTATACCTCTTTATAAAGCAATAGTTAGACCTCATTTAGAATACTGTATACAAGCATGGAGACCATATCGTAAGAAGGATATAGATACGCTTGAACGCATACAAAGGAGAGCAACTAAAATGATTCCAGAACTGAGAGACCTTAGTTATGAAGAACGCCTGAAAGAATGTGGTTTAACAACTCTAGAGACAAGGAGGTTAAGAGGAGATCAGATCAATGTAGATTGGACATCAGGAAGCACTCGTTCTCACAGAGGACAATAAATGAATGGAACAAATTGTCTACAGATTGTGTAACTGCTAGCAGCGTGAATATGTTTAAAAACAAGGTTGACACATATCTCAGGAGGGCGGGTTATAAGTAGATGAACATTGTTGGACTCTCGATAAGCCAATGGCTTCCTTGTCCACTTGCCATCTGGGCCTTTGGCTTGGATGGCAAATCTTGTTAAATCTTGTTAAACTTTGTAGGCATTATGCACAATCGTTCACCGGTAACGAATTAATTGAACAAAATTAATTTTGTTAAAGCAACGTGCTTTTACGTTAACCTTGTCAGTTGTCAAATTTAAGACAAATAACAATAAAAGGCTTACTTCGTGATCCACAGAAAGAGCATCCGTAGCCAGAACGGTGCAGTAATATCCGGACAGACTTTCTGGAAAGAGACACACATTTAAATAGACTACAAATATCGTGTGTTCATAACGATTTTGAAAGTGTATGTCTCAGCGTACATTCACTAAGCTGTTATAGACAACTACGTCTCATAAGAGATTTCGTTTGATTCATGAAAGAAAAAAAAATTTAAAGAATATATAAAACTGCTGCAATTTACATATCTTATGGCAGCACAGAAGGTGACACAAACCTGAAAATAAAAAGATAGTGTGTTCAAATGCTGGGAAACGTACTTTGAGATGCATCTTAATACAAGCAGCCAAGATCAGGAGGAGCAATGGAATATATTCCAGATAGCATCACTGGATCAGTTGGACACCTCTTCTTCTGAAACCCAGACACTATTCCTTTATCTTGCTAATAGCAATTTTTGGTGCAGAGGCTGGGACACTGCGATCACAGGAGACATAATCTTGACGTTTTCGAGACGCTATGCCTAGGAGCTGTCAGATAAAATAATCAGATCCGATGTTATACTTTTCTTTCACCCCTGAATCAATCACTGATATAGTCAGACACAGGCGTATTGCTGTGTGATGAAAAATGTACAGAACGTCACCAGAACAGATTTCTGGGGATACATGAAAGGAGGAATGTCACTGAAGAGGTGTAGTGACGAAATCACTGTTGACAGCAGTGTGATGCCTGGTAAGCAGAACAGAAAGGAGTGGTGCGACCTTACGGATGACAACGATGTGGGAGACAAAAGGTGGGACACCGTCATTTTTCACCTACCTCTATTTCGGACGAGTCAAAGAACTTCTGCTGGTCCCGGAGCGGCAGCAGGAGCATGTCCTTCTTCCTGTCAGGACGACGGAACTCGGGGCGGGCGGCGACGTCGGAGAACAAAGACAACAACAGCTGCAGGAACGCGAGGCCGTAGGAGGCGTAGAAGGCGACGATGTGGAACACATCTTCAGCTGCCTGAAATGCAATGTTCAATATAGCGTTAGTTAAAAACCACATTTCCATGAATCGTATGGATCGTCTACTAAGAATATCTTAACAATAACTTACCTACATTTTGCTAGCCATATGAAAGGTGTGATGAATCGTATACAATTTAAACATAGTTCATTTAATATGCATAATTATTGGTATCGCAATATTTGAAGGTGTCTAATTCGATGTGTCATTTTATCAATAAAAGTAGTTATAATCCCAATGACACAGAAAGTAATAATGTTGCTAAAGCAAATACAAATGCATTGATAACGCAAATGTGAATATTTGAAATGACTCAAATACAAGTGCAAATACAAATGCACCCATACATAATTATATAATACATAATACAATTTATTAATATTTATATAAATGCAAGTGCTGTTGACTAAACAATTAGACATTAATGTGAGTAATTAATGTGAATGAATATACACCAAACATCAAAAAGTTCGTTCCAAACTGTATCACTGCAGGTAAATGCAAAATTACATTTTCGAAAGCCAATTATACCCAAGCTAAGCCCAAATGTTAATCTGTGACCGTGCCAGTACACACCGCTCACCTGTTCGGCTTTCTGCAGACGCATTATATTGGATCGGAATGGTACAACACCAAGAAACGATAACAAAAGCCAGTAGAAAAATAGAACTCCGCCAGAAATAACACCTTTGCGGAATTCGTAATTTGTGAGGAACGTGGCCAGCACCTGGAACATAAACACACGACGTGTTATTTGTTCGTATTTTTTAAGACAAACCATACTATTATTGCAACGTATCAATGATTTTGATTTTAATCGAGGGTTAGGGAAAGTTTACGAACATTGTAATATTCTTTTTTAAGAATGTGGACGGAAACTAAAAATCGTGTTTTGTCAGGCATTGTTTACTTATTGCTCACATTTGAAATATGCCTATGATAAATATAGTTCGTTGAATGTACGGTTAGTGAACAAAGACGTGTACGCACCATTGAGACAAAGTAAACGGCCGGTGTGACGTATTGTGCTAGGACAAGTTCGTTGCCCGACGCGCCGTCCCATATTGTCTTGACCACACTCGACAGTGACACGACACAAAGACACACTCCGAGAAACTACAAACACAAACAGGGTTGCTGGTATATGATATGTTTATCGATACGTAATGTAATTGTCATACGTAACATGTTGTCAACATATATATGTTTTGCAACACGGTTGTCAATACGTAATTGCATTGTCAACACATCACTGTGTTGTGAACACGCATTAGTTTTGACAACTTTTCAATATAGCCAGTACAAATATATATGCGTCGTTGCACATATGATAGATACACGCACTCACGCACGCACGCACGCACGCACGCACGCACGCACGCACGCGGCTGAACTCACGAGTTTGACGGCGTTACGAAGGCTCGTGTCCGCCCAACGATTGCAGGTGGGCCGGGTCGCCAAGGCAGGCACGTAGAAGAGCGAGCAGTGCCAGAGATAGGCGCACGGAAGCCACGCGAGCACCGTCGACTGGAAACAGCGGGTCAGGTCCGGGTTCGTCGTGTCCACTGTGACACTGTCGCTCTACAAGCGCACACCGAACACATTCATCATGTAATTTGATTATCGTTTTTCTAAGAGCATGGATTTGTAAAACATGATATGAAAGCTGGACATATTGCAGTTGGTGATACAGTAATGAAGCTCGGAATGCTGTTACTATTCTGAACTAACTGTGCATGCTCATTGTTCTTAGAATGCACAATGCGTGTTTGAAGTGCATCCACTTGCGCGTCAAAATCGTTTATCGTTTGGATCAATCCCTGAATGTAACCCATTATCCTCTGTGATGAATCCCCATCGTTGACAATTGAATCTACGTCACTATTTTGTTTGTCTTCACTGGGGAACATAACATCTAGATCCTTCGTCGGAGATACTGAATCCAAGGAACCAGAAGTCCGCAGCATCTGTGTATGATGCGACCCGGCGATCTTTATAGTGAGGGAAAGTAGTTGTGGCCAGATCAGCAAGAGTTTTGTGGTTAAAACAGTGTAGACAATCATTTTATTGGCTACGTATGTGCAGGTGTGTTATACGTATGTGCAATTGTGTTATACGTATGTGCAGGTGTGTTATACGCAGGAGCTACTCCTGGTGTACAGGCTTAATACTAATAACGTAAATGGAAGGTGTCGATTACTCTGTGCTTTGTATATCTGGAGAAACCCATCACGGCTAAATTGATTGGTAACATAAGTCAGGGTCAATTGTCAATGTAAAAGGTTTGAGGTTCAGGCTTTTAAATTCTACAAAGGATACTTGGACAAACTACACCCAACTAAGGCGTGTGAACCAACCATTTGGCCCTAGTAAGAACGTATACTTATGTCTTGGATTATTAAACGTTAGGCAGTGATCAGTGCTTCTATACAGAAACAGGGGTTTATTATCTAAATACAGTTAGTCCTGCACCAAGAGTTAGTCCATGTCAGACGTGCACGCGCACTGTATAGACAACACGCACGCACACACGCACACACGCACGCATGCACTCACGCACGCAATTTCGCACAAGTTACCCAGTAAGCGGTTTTTTCGGAAGATTTTCTACACACCGAGTTCCACCATATTATGGTTGATACCTTCCTTCCGGTTCTGTCAACATGTCCCAGTCTGACTCCGTGGTGCCTTAAGTTCAATGTCGGTGAACCGGTAGAATCTGTGTTCAGTTGGCGTCCACTCGCGTTTCAATGGACAAAACGTCACCCATAGTTTAGTCATTTTAGGTTTAGGCCGAGCGAAAATAACCCGGCCTACCACTAATTGCATGTTAGGCAAGTATGATGTATCTACGTTTTAATGCGGCGTTCATTTGGTGTCACGAAGTAACTTATGCGGACGTTTGGGATAAATTGCGTAGCTCGTGACCATCGTAGAAAATACATCGTAGAAAACACGAATATCGCTGTGAACAGTTGTATGTAACTACGAACTACCCTTTGTACGAAGGATCACACCCCCGGTAAATGGGCCCCCCAACAGGCCTGCAACATGTCAGCCTCTGGTACATGCGAAACTGACGGAGATATGAGGGAACAAACAAACATATATTTGAATAGAACTGTAATAGTTACATTCAATGTGTGTCAATGAAAGTTGGCGCATTGGTGGATTTTGAGTCATAACATTTAAAATTCCCATTGTAAGTGTTATGTATTGAAGCAAAGTAAAACACCCGTTGTCACACATAAGTCTATAAATGTCTTGCCTGGAGGGAAATAATTTCAGGTAATATACCAGTTTAATAAACCTTACGCTTAACAGTTATTAATACAATAACAATGCAAGACATTAAACAACACCATCATCACGCAGAACCACAATATGGCCAGATAACATCTGTGATTTTTTCTTCTTTGACAGAGCAGGTTGTCTAATGCAGTGTCTGTTGTAAGTTCTGATAAATTACCAACACGAAATACGCTAAATACTAAAATTGTGCCGTTTAAATAGGTACGCCATACACAACAATGTCAATTACGTCTCGTCTACTTCAAAAGATTTATGTCTGATAATGTTAACGTGGGTATGCTACTGCTTTATTTTGTTGCATCCAATTATCCATTAGCGTGGGCTTTGACACAATAAACGCTCTACGGCTAGACTCTCGACACAGACGCCATTGTAATGTTTGTTTAGCGACCAAGACGCCGTGAAGCTGCAGCTGTGGGCTTCGTCAAACAATAACCACTCTACTGTAGGACTCTCGACACATATGTCTGTGTAATGTTTGTGTGGGGATCAAGACGCCGTGAAGCCCAGGCGTTTAATGGCCTGTTTGCCTCGTTGCTGGCAAAAAAAAACGAGATTTGTCAACAGGCATTAGATGTTCGTTCCATCACGACTGCGTAAAGACGTCAATAAACAACGCACCCTGGTGAGTGGGTCTCTTCGATGGAATGTCGAAATTAAGGACATAGGAGGCCGGCGACGTCGGTGCGAACAGAATTAGACGTTTTTGTTGTTGAACAATCTATCACAGTTACGGGACGACCTCAACATTCCAAAAGAAGAATTACAGTGCATTACCAAAAACATACGAATAAAGATTCCATAGTTTATTCACTACACCCCATCTTCATTAACCAGATGTGACACTTTATTATCGCCCTTGGTGAATCCAACCGAACAAACATGGAATTGAACATAATCCCAGTTGCAGCAGTAACTAATGAAATGCTTTACTAAGGTTTCAATCGCTCACATCCAGCACAGTCGCTTAAATTGTGGGCAAGTAGCGGTTTATCTAGCAAGCAATGTTCAGTACGCACGCAAGCACGCCCGCCCGCACGCACGCACGCACGCACGCACACACGCACGCACGCACACACACACACACACACACACACACACACACACACAAACACACCAGACGTATTGGTCAAGCGTAGTATGTTGGTTAAACGTAGTAATTATGATGAAACACTAATAGCTATATCTTCATTCATTTGCCCATGATTCTGTGATGCCTATTACATGAGGATCAATATCTGCTTCCATAATGTCTAACTCACTTTTTTTATTTACTATGCTCCTGGCATTTAAGCATACACATTTAAGTTCATTGTCTGAAATTATTGGTGAACATTTCTTTGGATGTGTATTTGTAGTAGTACTCCTTTGAGTTTTCTCTGTCAGTTCCCCCTGCGCATCTAGTTTAAATAATCTATGGCATCTAGTTTAAATAATCTATGGTACCTGTGCCCTCGTCGACAACTCTGACAAACTCACACGCAAGAACTGCAGCGCCCTTCCCTGTCAGATGAAGTCCATCTCTCATGAAAAAGTCACCTCTTCCCACAAAGTTTAACCATATGTCTACGAAGCCTACTCCCTCCTCCATACATACCTTCTGTACCTGTGTGTTGATCGCCATCCTTCTACAGTTCCTATATTCCTCACCCCTGCCTCCCATTATTGGTAATATCCCCGACAATACGATCTGCCCAACTCGTGCCTCTTTAAGTGTCTTGATCAACCTCCTGTACTTACCAATGATGGCTGACGTTCCCTCCTTATCTGCATTGTTCGTTCCCACATGCACGAGAACAGCACCTCCCGTGCCACCACCCATGACCTGTCCTGCCTTCTCTGCTATATCCTCTACTTTTGCCCCTGGTAGGCATACTGTTATGTCATCTCCTCTATTTACAATGTTATCCACTTTCCTAATGATGGAATCCCCCATAAATACCCGGGCTTTCCTCGCTTTCCCCCGTGATACTACATCAGCAAAGCTCCTTTCCTGTTGCACACTACTAGTATGCCCCCTTTCTCTCATATCATCAACCTTTACTGTCTTACCACCTGGCAATCCCTCTCCACTCACCCGCTTTCCTCTCTTTTGTTGCATTCTCTGCCTTCTGTCATCTTTCTTCTTCTTACCAGCTTTCTCCCTCACATTGCCACTGCTCTCCTTGTTCTCCTCGGTCTCACCACCTCTGCTCTCCTTGGTCTCACCACCTCTGCTCTCCTCGGTCTCACCACCTCTGCTCTCCTCGGTCTCACCACCTCTGCTCTCCTTGGTCTCACCACCTCTGCTCTCATCATTCTCACCACCTCTGCTCACTTCTGTCTCACCCTGCCCTGTCATCATCAAAATCATACGCCTTAGCTCAATCACCTTCTCCTGCAGATATTTCACTGTAGTACACCCCCTACACACGAAATGGAAATCATCCGCCTGCACCTCCGCCCACGAATTTACACACCCGGACTTTGCAAAGTCTATCCAGCTGTCGCAGCTAGAACATATCAAATTACGTTTTGCCTTTACTTGGCGTTTGAACGGCGCCATGTTAGAAATTAAATTTGTATTTGTTTATAATCCGTTTATAATCAATTTATACTAGGTAGTCTTCACAAAGACTGTTTTTATATGTTGTAATACACACTTTATAGTATGTTACTTATGTCTTAATTAAATTTACAGCTACTGCCTTGCAACTTACTTTCTATGTAACAGCTGACTAACAAAACGTAATATCGCTCGCGCTAACGAAATTTCAGTGACCTTTTGTTACTTTTAAGTGGAAAGCCCCACACGGCGACTGGTGCAACATCTGCTACAACATGTTATGCTTTACGGTGTAACTGTGCCTGGAATCCTGCTGAACAGGGCCGTATCTATGGGCGAGTCACCCAGTGAACGAGCTTTCTGCAATTCCACTATCATAACAATGACTCGATTAGACATCCTTTATGCAAAGATAACTTCACTTAGCCAAATGCATACGAACATCTCTTAACATTTGCACTATATTTTGTATAATGGGCTTCCATAATTTATATCGAGTTTACATAGCTATGGAAGATAAGCAAGTTTAAACAGGTGGGTTGTTAGATCATGGTGAAATGCTGTTATATTTCTTACATACTTAACGCTAAAAAAGAGTGAGTTCCACACAGTCAGTGCAGTAACTCAAAAAAATCAAATTCTGACATTTAACTTAACACTCGCAACAATTAATAGATTATAATTAGACGATCGAAGCCGTCTGGGCTGTCTTGCAGGGGTGAGCAGTGAATGTTAATATGTTGGTTGCTTGGATGAAAGTGCTTGATAGGTAATTGTACAGATCTTTAAAATAATGCGATATCGGACAGGGAGCCAATGCAATGATTTAAGAAGTAGTACTGAGTGAGAGAAACGAGGAGACCTGGTAACTACCCTTGTCAAACAAGTTTCGAGATGTCTTTGAGAGCAATATTATGATAAAGGGAATTGCAGTAGTCAAGTCTACTGCTAACAAGAGCAGTTGCAATAGTTATGACAACAGATGGACACTCTCTATCAGACACTACATCAAATAGCGGTCATCACCGTGTATCTTGTAGTAGACCCTAAAACGGCTACATATACAACTGTTTGTCTGACTTTGTTTGACCCGTGCTTTTGACCATGTCGTAGAAGATGTTGTCAGTCTAGACTCAGGTATTTGGCAATGCCGTGGAAGATGATGTCAGACTAGACTTGCGTCTTTGGCTACGCCGTGGAAGATGATGGTAGATTAAAGCCGTGTCTTTGGTCATGCCGTGGAAGATGTTGTCATGCTAGACACGTGTCTATGAATAGCTGGCCGTTCGATATCACGTGTGGTCATGGTGACGTGAAGGTCAAGTGTAAGCCAGACAAGGGCGCGTCATTTAACATAACAAACGAGGTGTCATCTTGGATTTAAATGCTGAATATATAGATATATCAAAATATGCCATTTGTTGAGATGTAGGGCCTATATGTTGGAAATATAGTAATATAGTTTGTTTGTACTTAGCCTCTTCCAAGGACGTCCTAGCAGCCAGGCTGGTTACTTGGACTAGTGATGTAGAGGTAATACGCATGATAGAGTCTGGCAACATCAAACTCGCTGAATATGCAGTTTGTCTTCATGTATTGTTTATAGTTGAGTGACTGAGTGATTGACTGCGTATTGGTAACTTACTTTATTTGGAACAGGGTAGTTTCTGGCTTTGCAATCAGCTGAATGCATATCGAAAGTCCCAGTAACCAGCACCTTTGTCCACACCCTCGTGTGTGTTGATTGTGGGCAGCAGGTAGATTAATTTACCCAATTACGTTCAAATGTGAAGTTAATTTAATATAATATGAGTGTGTCGGTTCATTGCTGTATAATAAGCAAAACGTGTGTGTGTCCGTAAGATCGCTAAAAGTGCTTTAACATTTCACTCCTGGCATATATGTTTCTTCCAACACAAACTCGACTCGACTCGATTGGGAGTCATTCGGCCATGTTGCAACTACAGCGCGAAGACTTCTCGTTCACTAATTTATACAGATGATTGAAAAGGAGCAATGTGGAGTGAACGAAATTGCCCAAGCTTCGCACCGGCAGCGGGAGGATTTGAACCCGGGGTCTCTTGGTTGGGAATCCGATGTTCTAACTACTAATTCATCAAATCATGCACTTGAGCAATGTATACATTCAGGAACAATCACTGTAAGCACACAACATGTCTAATGTAAAATACACTTCAAAGAAAATGGACACCACAATTTAGAAGTACATGATTTAATACTACTAATATTGCATGTTAACAACCTGAAATTCACCCATGTACTCTTTATAGGGTCCTGGAACTGTAAGTAAATATATTTGTGTTCATATGTATCAATGCCGTGTGAACATTGTTTGCTAGACAGTGTGACAGCTGCTGTCAGACAATGTCCTCGCTTATCCTCCTTAGCTCCTCATTCAAGTTAGTGATTTAAACGTAATAACTCGATTAGATATTACTTAGTCATATAGCTTCGACGCACTGCTGTTCGGTTTCTCTGGGATTTTGGCGCAAAGGATGTTTGTCTTATTGTATTATATTGTTTTATTCACTACTGCAATTACACATAAGAATAGTTAACACATACCTGATATCATAATAGAACATTGTGTGTTAAAGAAATGTCCTCACCGGAGAGCTAATTTTACAGCTAAACCACGAAACCACTTTTTAGGAAATCTATGTACATTATGTTCCTAAAATGTCAATGTCAATGTAATATCATCTATTGTGTTGAGAAATAACATTAATCACACAATTGGAACATTTATATTTTATCTGTGGGATTTTGTGTGTACCCTTTACGTGAATGCGCCGAAGACAATATGTCATCGGCAATACCACTGGCTGCCTGTCACTCTGTGTTGGAAACTGCAAAGATTTTTCTTTGTCACCCTGACACAACATGCTTAACATCTGTTTGCCTTCTTTTGGCACGTCAGGATGAGAAGGGTCAATATGACGTGTGGAGATAAGGGAATGAACCAACACCAACGAAATAATTTTAAAAGCATTAATAAAATTCCATCCAAAGCAACAATGAAACCCAACATGGCAAGTGGCCAACGAAGCAGTGGCAGCGTGTTATTATGGAAGCGTTCACCATTCATCTCAAACGTCAGCCGTGATCTCGGGTGTGTCAATTAAACTAATGATGTGACATATAAACCAATGTACATAACTGACGAAATCCCAGTCAGTTGTGATGCTGCTTGTGCCAATTTAAACTACAACTAGTTCTATTCTTGCCAATACGATATAGCCATGCTGGATCATTGAAAGTTAGGTAGTGATCAGTGTTTTTGTGCAAAGACAAGGGTATATTTCCCGGACACAGTTTGTCTTGCAACAGTCCGTGGCAGACGGGCACGCGGACTGTAAAGTCAAACTGCACGCATGGACGCATGCACGCACCAACGACTTACCCAGAAAGCGTAGTCTACGGACGAGTTTCCACACACCGTGTTCCACCATATTATGGTCGACATCTTCGTTCCGGGTATGTCAACAGATCGTTCGTTATCATAGGTAGCATACGGAGTTCAGTTGGTGCGTGGTTTCAGCTACACACAGGCACACTCACGCAGACTGTGCGCTTTATCGACGAGAGCTGGATATCATATGTCCCAGTCTGACCCAGTGACGCCACCAGTTCAATGTCGGTGAACCGATAGAATCTGTGTTCAGTCGGCGCTCGCTCGCGTTTCAATGGGCAACACGTCACCCACAGTATAGTCAATTTAGGTTTAGGCCGAGCGAAAAAAAACTCAGCTGATTGCACATCGAGAGTACCAGTAACCAGCACATTTGTCCACACCCTCGTGTGTGTTGACTGTGGGCAGCAGGTAGATTAATTTACCCAATTACGTTGAAATATGAAGTTTATTTGATATATGAGTTTGTAGGTTCATTGCTGCTTAATAACCAAAACGTGTGTGTGTCCGTAGCATCGCCAAAAGCGCTTTAATACTTTTACGGCATATATATTCCTTCGATGATTTCCCCCAGAAATGGGATGTCCTGCCTCTTTATTTCATGGACTTTGCTGCTTTATCTCTTGTTTGTACTGCCGCGACAAACAACTTGGAAGTGACCGTGTTTTCCACACGTACAACATATTTAGCTGGACATCTTTGTCTGTCATGCGCTGGTTGATGGCGGCACCATTGACAGTTACTTTTCGTGTCGTTGATGCGTTTGTAGCTTCGTTTTGTTTGTTTTGCTCTATCTTCTGGGGACTACTTTACCAGCCGGTCTGACATGATCGATTTCGCGTGCGCTGGAGGGCGTGCTTACTCTGACAACGTCTCTGTCTAGCTTGGTGCCTCCGCCTGGCGGGTAATCTGGACGGCTTATTCTAGTGTTAAATCCGGTTTTGACCGTAGATGGTATGACAGCCAGTGGTCAACGACGCCTGCAACTATTATGTCGCGAATTAGCTCGTCCTTTATATCACCATAATTACAGTCTTCTGCCATTCGATACAGATCTTGTCGACTGGTTCTGCAGTCGTTTGACGTCGAGTATTAAAACGCGCCTTTTCGACGATGGTGTTTCTCCTGACATTGGAATATTGGTCAATTATGATGGCCGAGAAGGGCCTGATGTGTGCTGAATTTGGCAATGCGATGGTGCGATGCGCGATGCGATGGAAGATTCTATGGAGCTATGCGCGATGCGATGCAAGATGCGACGGAGCGATGCAAGATGCTATGGAGAGTTGCGTGATGCTATGCAAGATGCGATGTAGCGATGCGTGATGCGATGCAAGATGCGATGGAGCGATGCAAGATGCTATGTAGCGATGCGTGATGCGATGCAAGATGCGATGGAGCGATGCGTCATGCGATGCAAGATGCGATGTAGCGATGCGTGATGCGATGCAAGATGCGATGGAGCGATGCAAGATGCTATGTAGCGATGCGTGATGCGATGCAAGATGCTATGTAGCGATGCGTGATGCGATGCAAGATGCGATGGAGCGATGCGTCATGCGATGCAAGATGCGATGGAGCGATGCAAGATGCTATGTAGCGATGCGTGATGCGATGCAAGATGCTATGGAGCGATGCGTCATGCGATGCAAGATGCGATGGAGCGATGCTGTAGTGATGCCGTAGTTCGCATGCGTATGACGAATCTAGATGAAAACGAGACTTAAGCTGCTACGCGTTTAATTCAACCACACTTGTATTCAAAGTTGTTCTGCTGTTGCTTCCTACTGGTAAGTATAATTCTGTGAAATTAGATTTATTCATATTCCTCTGCCTCTAATTGATATAGATATCCCCAAAACTTTAAAAATAACGAACGTAACGGTCGGCAAGACATCTCCACCCCATGTAATGTTATACCTTGTTTTTGAAACTACAAAAATGGAATAACTTAGCAAATAATAAAGATACTGAAAATGTTTTAAAAGGGTGATAAATGACATAACATACTATATAAAACATAAGTATTTAAATTATGATAAAACTAATTTTTTAATATACTTAGCCTTAGGCTTAGTGACACAATAATTGGCGATGCAGTTAGTTATGACACGCAACTATATGCATCCATCGATATATACTGTATTATTTTTTGGCGATTTGTATAGAAAGTCGGTAATGTGCATATGTCTTTATATATTTGTAGTTTGTGAAATCTAGCTCATAAATTAGATGTGCCTATGAGGTGTCTGTCGTCTTTTGACTAACTGAGCCTGATGCAGGAGGTGGGAGTTTTGTCTTAAAATTTGGTGGGAGGTTGGACTGGTGGGAGATGGACTCACAAAATAAACTAAATAAATTTGCAAATCATTTATGTAAATAAATTATAATTATAATAACAAATAAATTAGCAATGTAAATGATATTGGCATTTCATTAAATTAAATTAAAAATTAATTAAATAAGATTTTCCATATAATATAATATAAAAATAGCAACTTATCAAATATAAATAAACAAGATATCAAGACACCAATTTACACAATAAAGTATTCTTGCCATTCTAGACTACATGGGTCCATTAACAATACTGATACAAATGCGCACACATTTTATCAAATGATTTTTAATGACATACGTTTTCTAAAAACAAAAATAGTATTGTGCGTTAAAGATATCAATGTATTATAACTTAGGAATATGCCCTACAATGTACACGAAGTTAGACAAGCCAACTGGAAATATTTGCACAAGTTGTCATAGTAATCCGGGAAAAAAACAGTGAATGTCAATGAGCACTACGGGCTTACTTGACACCTTTAAACTTAGACAAACAGTCACTGTCAATGAGCACTACGGGCTTACTTGACACCTTTAAACTTAGACAAACAGTGACTGTCAATGAGCGCTACAGGCTTACTTGACACCTTTAAACTTAGACAAACAGTGACTGTCAATGAGCACTACGGGCTTACTTGACACCTTTAAACTTAGACAAACAGTGACTGTCAATGAGCACTACGTGCTTACTTGACACCTTTAAACTTAGACAAACAGTGACTGTCAATGAGCACTACGGGCTTACTTGACACCTTTAAACTTAGACAAACACAACATACGTTCTTCAGATCATTAACTACTCTGCTTGTATTCTAACCTTAACTCTGCCCAACCATCCGAGTGTTATTTGCATTCGCTTCAGTATCCACCATATATTCCACTTTAATACACTGCTATACACATACAGGCACGCACGCACGCACGCACGCACACGTATAGTTGTTGCGAAATATACACACAAACACATATATATATTTGTTAATATATATACATATATGTGTGTGTGCGTGCGTGCGTGCGTGCGTGCGTGCGTGCGTGCGTGCGTGCGTGCGTGTGTGTAACTATTGTTGCGAATAACTGTTTGTACTGGTGAACAACATTTATTTTGTCAGCATGCAGGTCAATTATATCTTAATGCAACTTGTCGGCGGTATAGTCATATATTCAGCTTATTAGGGCATAACTTTAACATGATTCAACTACATTAATTCTGATGTTGGAATTCTGACAAAGACGTTTCCTGTTGTAGAAGAAAATAGCCTTGGCCAGCTACTAGCATTCGTAACTGGGCTGGACATTGTACCCCCTCTGGGCTTTGAGCCCACCCTTGTCTTGGAGTTCAGTCACCAGGGGGATGCAGACCATGTACACATGGACGGCGTACCATACGCCAACACGTGTGCCAACTCCCTGACAGTACCGATCCTGGGGGACGATGACAAGTTTAGACAACGGATGATGGCTGCACTTGCAGTTGGACAACTTTTCACAGGCGCCTAATGGTAAACATATGATGTCTAGGCCCGCTTATTCTTACTGCATGTTTATTACTTACTGATCAATTACCATTTCAGTTTACAATAATTATTCTATTAATGCGGCTTACCACACATTTGTCTATCATAAGCTGAAACGTAGTACTTAAACAAAAACATTCTTGTAACTACGCATATTTACTATGAAACAAGAAAAATTTTCATTAGCAAAGTAAATGAGTCAACATTGAAAATAACACTTCTCGTTTAGTGTGAAAATAAGAGGGTATTTCATGCATTTGTGTATGCCAAGAGGTTATGCAGAATCCAGAAGTATGAAACCGCATAAATTTATTTGTTCTTTGTTTAATACGAAAAGACTACACTTTATGATGCTTAGAATGGTTACTTACTTACTTACTTTACTTAGTCCTCTTCGTGCCCGGTGGCACATAAGGCATCAACAAGAGAGCGCCACTGTTGTCGGTCTGCAGCCCATTTGGTGATGGTGTTCCATGTCAGGCCGCATTCTTTCATCTCCTTCTCCACTGTTCGTCTCCATGTTTCTTTTGGGCGACCACGTCTCCTTTTTCCATCTGCTGTCCAGCGTAAGGCTGTCTTGGGCAGTTCGCCAGGTGACATTCGGCACACGTGTCCAAGCCATCTCCATCTTCTCTTCTTTATCTGTGTGGCCAAGGATGTTGCATCTGTTTTGCGGTGCAGCTCTTCATTAGTGATGGTGTTGGGCCAAAATACTCCTAGGATCTTCCGTAGACACTTGTTTTGGAAGGTCGCAAGCTTGTGTGCTAGCTTGGCTGTTAGTTTCCAGCACTCGGAGCCGTAGAGAAGTACACTGAGAACATTACTATTGTACAGTCTCAGTTTTGTTTCCAATCTCAGTTGCTTGGATTTCCAGATGGGCTTCAGCATAGCGAAGGTCTGACTTGCCTTTCTGATCCTAGCCGTGGCATCTTTTGCAGAGTCTCCATCTGTTGTGATTTTGCTTCCCAGGTATGCAAAGTCCTGAACGTCTTCCAAAGTATCACTGTTGTTTATGTTGTTTATGGTGATGGGGTTATCTGTCTTGTTGTTGATCCTCATCAGTTTGGTTTTTGCTGTGTTGAGCTTTAACCCAATCTGTGGTGCTGTTGTTGTGCGTTTGTCCATCTTTTCTTGCATGTCCTTGTGCCTGTTAGACAGCAGTCCAAAGTTATCTGCATAGTCCAGGTCTACCAAGATCGAGGTAAGTGTCCATCTGATGCCTCTGTTTCCATTTTTGGTGATTTCTATCATCAGCCAGTCGATGGCAAGGGTGAAAAGAAATGGTGAGAGAATGCATCCCTGTTTTACTGGACGTCTGTGTAAATTATCTTGATCACATTTACCATCTTCTGTGGGATCCCGTAGTGCCGTAGTATTCTCCACAGGGATTCTCTGTGAAGGCTGTCAAAGGCCTTTTCAAAGTCAATGAGGGCAATGTAGATCGTACTGTTCCATTCCGTGCTTTGTTCCAAAATCTGCCGTAGCGTGAAAATGTGGTCGATGCATGACTTTCCTCTTCTGAATCCGGCTTGTTCCTGGCGGAGGATTGTATCAGTAGCTGCTTAGAATGGTTACTCTATATAAATATTGCAACGTAACGCACGTTATATCATTTAATGTATCTAAGCGGCGATTACTCTTGCTAACAGCCATCCTTACAGTTCGACTGCTTCCTGGACGAGTCGCGGCTTGTTCCGTCCATGGTCGTTTAGAAGTCCCTGGAAGAGTCGCTCACATTCAGCAGTACAGCCTGAAGCCCTGGGTTTCCTGCACATGGCCTTGATGTTGCGGATGTTGTCCTGGTCGACTTCCAGTTTGTAGTCTACAGTGCCTGTAATGTTTCACATAATAATTTAATTGATTAAACTTCATCATAAACCAATAATACTGTGTATGTCATTTATTTACTTTACTGTATTGTAGAGAGCAGAGGGATTGAGGGAAGGAGAGATGGAGGGATTGAGGGAGGGAGAGATGGAGGGATTGAGGGAGGAAGAGATGGTACGTCGCTGCCGCCGTAATCAGTAAAGTCGCTACCGCCGTAACTGAGAAAGTCGCTGCCGCCGAAACCGAGAAAGTCGCTGCCGCCGAAACCGAGAAAATCGCTGCCGTCAAAACAGAAAAAGTCGCTGTCATCGGAACCGGGAAAGTCGCTGCCGCCGAAACCGGTAACTTGGATGCCGCCGTTTCCGTTCGCCGACACGTCAAGATCGCTTAGTCTCGATCCGCCGTTGCCGCCGTAACGTCACAAGTCTCGCTATCGTCGCCTCCAACACTTCAAGCCAGCGCTTCCTCCGTCGCCGCTGTGGTTGTGCGTCTCAATCTTCGTACGAGCCCTACCACGACGCGTTGGTACTAAGGTTCGATTTTGTGTATACAGTAAAACCTATTCAAAGGTAACTCTGTATTTAATTTGTTGACGTTGAGGTTGCCCAGGGGGGACCGTGGTAATCTCCGGTGATATACAGGCGATCGGCCCTGCGACCTGTACGGGTGTACGGGCGTGGAGCCAATTGCGGGCCTGTTGTCTATCCTGATTGTTGTGATTGTGGTGGACGGGACGAAATGTTGCTTGTCTGTACGTCTTACGTGTCTGTTCTCTGTATGTGTTCTGTGTTTTGTTCGATTTGCCGAGGAAGCCGAGTCACCAAAACGTCCGTGAAACGAACATCGAAGGAATTTGCCAAGAAAGCAAGCCACGGACGATTAAATCCGCAACGTCAAATTGCGAAAATAAAAACAATAGACAATGCGTTGCCATGGTGACTATAATAGTGCTTCAAAGAGAAAACTTGATTACTTCCGTTAATAAAATGTGTGAACCTTTAATAATGCCTATGTTGTATTTATAGTTAAGTTTCTGGTGAACATCGTGAATATCATTTACACTTCCACACGTTTACACTAGAACATGTAATATATAGCCCCAATTCATAGTTAACGGAATATAACGCTAACATGTATCGCTATCGACGGAATCCAGCATTAGCGGCCTCATGTAGTAGTTTCAGTTGTTTCCCGAAATGTCGCGCAATCTCCAAAATGGAGGTATCACCTAGAATATCACAATGATAACCCGGAACCTGGTCTGCGTTGCAATTCGGGAAACGAAGCGGAAACAAATTCATTTGCGCGCGCAACCATGCGCAAACTGCTACCGGGAAAGATGCATTATGGGAAGAGCAACGGCATAATCTAGACACTCACATAGTGCACCGAGCGACCCACCACTAACTCGCTAGGTGTCGCCACACGGTCTTAAGCTGAACCATTGTCAGTGGGTGGCGTATGTGTGGCACATCTTTGTTTTTCTCAACTAACTCGCATTCAGCACCTTATTATATCTAGGCCTACTGCTCGTACAGTGGATGGATCCAGGGTTCGAACACATTGGACGCAGCACTATATAAACCTCACAAGGGGCCATGAGCACGCCTGCGGCCGCGCTCATGACATGTGACACGAGGGGTCGAGGCAGCTCTTCCGTAGGCCTACGTGGAGCCACCGTTTCATGCTCAAGCCTTGCTTTCACACTATGCTCAGGCGAGGTATATAATAAAACACCTTGAGCACGAAATTGTGCTCAGAGCTGAGCACGAAATGCTGAAACCCTGAGTATGCTCACGACCGTGCTCAGGACCGTATGCTCAACGCCGTTTGAAGTCGTTTAAAGTTCGTCATTTTCGAGAAGATATACGCTCTCAGATTTGAGCATCAAATGGCAATAAATGCGCCCATTTCCGAGTTTTCCCCGTATGAAGAACTGATGGAATACGACATTTACGAAAGATTTCGTTTTATGCCTCAAACGGCACTATTTAATGAAAATCTGCCAAATGTAAAACCCCAGCAGCTACAGACACCGCAAACAAGAGCTAGTTTACTTTAGGCGGCTTTTTCGGCGACAGGGATTATTCGTTTACGGCTGCCGCATCGCTCATTGGCCGCTTGACGACTCAATGTTTCAAGAAAATAGTATGACAGCACTTTGTGATTGCCTTTGCATGTAATCATGATTACAATCACAACTACATTCAAGAATGTAATTGACAGTAATAATAACATATTGACGCAACATCCTTCCCTAATGGAGAGGCAAACAAAGTACATATACTTTGGTATAGTATGTTGTACAAATCATAGATACGCAAATTAAATGAACATAGTGACAAGCACTAGTCATCTATAGAACGTTTGTTTATATAACATCCGCAGTCGATTTAATAAAAAATGCCTATTTTTGTTAAAATCATCAAAAGAATTTACTTCAGTCTTTAGATCTGGTAAGGATCAAAGTGGTGGATATCCAAAATGGTAAACATTGTGTGGGTCAATACAGATCATGGGCGTGACTTCCATCCTCTCTCTGATCACATAAAAAAGTTAAGAAATTTCACCAAGGAAAAAAATCGTGATTTTTCAGCATTTCGATTTTCACTTCAGTTAATGCTTCAACAAGCATTAACTAATTTAATAGTTTGTCTGATGATTTCACAAACACTACATATAAAAGTTGCACAAACAAGTTAGCATGTTGATGTAGATACTAGGTAGGTTTGATTGTTCGCAAAATTAATTTGAAATGAGGTTAACCAAAAAAATCGAATTGATTAAGCACCATTAAATGCCACCAAATTAACTGTCCATACGAAGATCTTAAAACTCGCAGAAACTGTCGGTTTCGGCGATATTTACGTATATCACTCGTTGTCACTTCTTAGGACCACCGTCTTACAATCCGTGTAGTCACAGTTGCTTGTTTCCACTCCTGTCTCCCAGCCCGGATTGGCTGAATTCTAAAGAGATTGCCTGATTGCAATGGTCTCAGCACTCGCCTGTTGCACATTCTTTGAAGTAGCCACCTGATGGTTTCAGAACATAAGATGTCGTGGGAACAGGTGTCTTCTTTCAGCGTCCTATGAGCAGTTGCCCTGGACTGTTTTTGAGATCTTCTGTTGGTATGTTTTTCAGGTTGAGTAGACCAAGGTATGGATCTTCGCTTTACTGTTACAAGGACTTGACATCTCATGGCTAAATCCCCACTTTTTACTGAACATCTTGAATTTGTGAGAAATTTATTGATTTCCTATTTCACTGATTACAGTATCCGGCTCCCCATGTCTTGCGAAGTGATGTTTCAATTTCGTGATAACATCTTCAGCTAACGTTTCCTTCAGAAAGTCAAGTTACTGCACTAGTCCACTGAGATGAGATATCTTCTTCCATCAAATGTGCCAACCTTCTGCCAATGACGACCAGGGACTCAGTGCATGGACAGCGGTTCTGCAGCTTGTTTGTCACTGTGAGTGGCGCATGTATCGCATGACTCTATGTATTGTCGAATTTAGCTCCACACACCAGAACAGAATACCAATTTTCTAGCTCTGCGTAGACATTAGTTAATTGCCAAGTGACCTGCGTGTAGTTAAACTTTTTGATTTCTGGTCGCATAGCAACTGGTATGACGTCTCTTTCGTCGCGCAGAATTACTCCATCTTGGACGGTTAGTTCGTCAAGATAGCTGAAGTAAGGAGTCAGTGAGTTTGGCACTGCGCCTTTGTTTGGCGGCCATCCTTTCATGATGGTGTTCTTCAAACAAGACAGACTTTCATCTCGTTCAGTCGCGACGCGGACCTCAAGTCGATCACTTTTGATGGGTAGGAACGAGAGATTTTTCACAGACACCTGTTCCGAGCACGGTGTGTCTAGTAGAGGTGAGCGAGATAGAGCATCTGCTGGAATCTGGAATCGATGTTCCACTCTAATATGTTAGCATATAGTTGTACTCTTGTGTTCGCAGCAAAATTGCTTGCAGACGTTTCGGGGCCTTTGACAATGGTTTCATCACAATAGCGACTAGTAGTCTCTGTTAACATGTGTTTGCCTTCTTGGAAGAATGCTGATCTAAGCCCATATTCGTTTGCATCGTTTTCGAGTCTTAACTCCTTTGTAGGGTCTTAGAATGCAAGCACAGGTGCGTTGACTAGCATTTGTCTGAAAGTTTCAAACGCGTCTTGCTGATAATCGGACCACCTCACTTAACCTCGTGTTTAGTCAGATTCCTCAACGGATAGATGACATCCGTCATGTGCGGCATAAACTTGGCAAGGTAGTTAACCATTCCGACGTAACGACGCATTTCTTTAACATTCGTTGGTTCAGCCATTTTAGCAATAGCCTTGACTTTTTCAGGGTCAAACTGCAATCCATCCTTTGTTATGCGATGCCCGATAACAGTTACTTCGCTCGTGCATCATTCTCGGTTCAACTTGATGCTGTTGCCTCTGCAACGTTCCATGAAAGCTGTCAAGTTGCGGTCATGTTCTTCGAGGTCCTTGCCATGGATAATTACACCATCTGCAATGCACACGTTACTTGGCAGACCGTCGAGTGCCTCCAAAACTTTCTTCTGGAATATTTCCGAGGAGGCAGACGTCCCAAATGATAGACGGACGAATCTGTAACGACCATAGCATGTCTGGAAGGTCGTCAGCATACTAGATTTACGATCGAGTTGCACATGCCTATAACCAGATGAAATATCTGCTTTGGTGAACATGCGAGATTGTCCAAGTTCGTGTAGCGTATCTTCGACAATCGGAAGAGCATAGTGCTCACGAAGTAGCGCTTAATTCAATTCTCGAAGGTCAATGCACACTCTTACCCCACCATTATTCTTTGTCACGACAGCAAGTTGGCTCACCCATTGAGTTGGATCTTCCACCTTTGTGATTACGCCTAACTTCATTATTCTATCCAATTCTGCCTTTAGTTTTGGACGGACAGCGATAGGTTTACGTCTCGTAGGCATGACTGTTAGATGAATCGTCTTGCCGACTTGGATATGAACTTTTCCTGGATGTGCCCCAAGTTTGCCATCGAAAGTATCGGGATGTTGCTCAACCGGAGAACCCGTAGCGACTTTCTCTATATTCTGTTCACTGAACTTCACCAATTTCATCTTCGCAGTTTTGTACCCGAGTAGCAGTGCGAAGTTGTGACTCACTACCACGAATTCGATGGAGTACGTTTTCTTGTTCTTTGGATTCTTTACCACTGTATGACAGATTCCTAGTGGAGCAGCCTCTGTGTTGTTCCACGTTTTAAGTTTGCGTGTAGTAGGCTTTATGTTGTCTGCATAACGTGCAGGCAGTGTGTTCACTGTAGCACCAGTGTCGACCTGGAACATCACTTTGTGACGGCCAACCAGCATACGACATTTCAATAGTCGTTCACTGTCGTTTGACAGCGTGTGTTTCCACTCATCGTCTGAGTCATCTGGTGCTGTCACCTGGTGGACGTTTTTACGAACTTTGTGTGCTTTCTCTTGTGCGGTACATTTGTTTGCGAAATGATTTTTCCTCCTACACAGTGAGCACGTTTTGCCCCATTCCGGACATTCCGCTTTTTTCATGATGTGCGATGGCTTTCTCACTACTAGTTTTATCTTTCCTCCTGTGTCACGACTCGCTGCACTGTCTCTGGTCTTAGTTGTTGCCCTTGTGCAATAGCATTTTCTGCTGCCTTGCAGATTGTCACACACGTTTCTAGTGTCAGGTTCAAGTCCTTCAATAGTGTAGTTTGTATAGTGGGATCACTTATTCCAATGACAATACGATCAAGAAGGACTGACTTGATGCACGCATCACAGTAACTGCATGCTTTAGCCAGGGATCTGATAGCAGCGTGAAAACTTTCAAATGTTTCTCCTTCCTTCTGGTCCCTGTTGTTAAAGATAAACATTTCGTAGGTTTCATTCACTTCTCCTACTGCAAATGCATCAAACTTGCTGATAATCTCTTCCACTGTTCTGTTTTCTGAATCAACGTTGAAATGAAATCCGTTGTACACTTTTAGTGCCTCATCTCCGAGCGTGTGTAACAGTAATGTCACTTGGTATTGAGTTTCCTGTCTTTCTAGGTTGGTAATCACAGAATAAATTCTCCATTCCTGTTTAAACAGTTTCCAATTTTCATTAACATTATGTTCTATGCTCAGTGGTGGAGGTAGTCTTATACCATATACACGAGCGGTATTTGGTCGTTCAGCCATCAGTAGTGTAAAACGGCACTATTAAGACAAGTGGCGCCAATGCGCGGTATTGTGAGGAACATTTCGCAGTATAAAAATGTCTACGTGAACACGTAACAACGTTCTTCAGCGTCATCACCGCTAATTTCGTACAAATAGCTTCTGTAGCTGCGTAGAAATAGTGCATAGCGTTGTTTATCTTATACAGTTATAAGTTAGTGGAGTTTAAATACTTTTCCACTTATTACTGAACATTCTTCAGGATAGTTCATTTTCAAATCAAATAACTTTCATTTTACATATCCAAGGTGTGTTTAGTTTACCTGGTAGAGGCTTTCATCAACGTGTCACGTTGATTTCATCAGTACCTATGACGCTTGATGACGTCATCGTACACGTGAGGCAGTTCATAATTGCCCTCGTCTCTGTTGATGGGTGTTGTGGTTTTTCTGATCCAGATGGCTTCTTTGATGTGCCGGATTCTTCGGTTGGGTTCCTTGTCTACAATGTTCACTCCCTCCCAGTCTATGATGTGGTTTTCAGTTGTCGCATGGTCTGTAAGGGCGGATTTATTGATGGTAGACATCAATCTTTTTTCCCGCTCCTTGTGTATTTCTCTTTTTTCGTGTTGTCTACATCCTTTCTGTGTTCCTCCAGTCTTGTTTTTAGTAGTCTTCCTGTCTCCCCAATGTACTCAGCACCACAGTTCTTGGATGGTACTTGGTACACCAGTTCACCCTGTTCTTCTAGCTCTACTTTGTCTTTGGGATGTACCAACAAGTGCCTGAGGGTGGTGTGAGGACGCATAGTTGTTGCTACTCCATATTTCTTCAGTACTCGGTGTACTCTCTCTGAGACCCCCTCTACGTATGGGATGACTACTTGGCTCCTGTAATTTCTGTCTTTTGTTTTTTTCTTGTTCTTTTTCGTCTTACAGCTATATGTCACCTTGTTCAAGGCCCAGGACGGATAGCCACATACTCTTAGAGCTTCTCTCAAGTGTTCCACCTCTTCCTTCTTGTCCCCCTCCTCTGAAGTTATCGTCTCACACCTGTGTATAAGGGTTCTGACCACTCCTAACTTCTGATGTTTGGGGTGACGCAAAGTTCAAGTATTGGTCGGTGTGTGTCTTCTTCCTGTACACTGTAGACTTCACACTGCCATCTTCCTTTCTGGTGAACTTCGCATCCAGGAAGGGCATGCTGTTGTTCTCTTCATCTTCCCGCGTGAAAATGGTGCTCCCTGTGGGGTCTACAGTGTTCATGTGTTGTTGTAATTTCTTTGCCTTTCCCGTGTGTACCAGGCAAATTACATCGTCCACATATCGTTTCCAGTTTCTCGGTTGGCAATCTACCGGTGCTGTTGCTATTATTTTCTGCTCCAGGTCCTCCATGTACAAGTTGACAACAATGGGGAATACCGGACTGCCCATGGCTACTCCAAATTTCTGCTGGTAAATTTCTCCTTCAAATCTGAAATATGTCGTCTCCAGGACAAATTTCAACAATCCATGATGTCGTCTACGTTTAGGTTTGTTCTCTTCTTTAGTGTCTTGTCATTCTCTAGCCTTTTTCTAATGATTTCGCACGCTTCTTTGATCGGGGTCTTCGTGAACAGCGACACAACATCATATGACACAAATGATTCTCCTTCTTCTACTCTCAGCTTTGTCATCTCCTTCACCAGTTCTTGTGAGTTTTCTGTATGGTGTTCTGTTTTTCCAACAAGTGGTTGTAGTATGTTGGCCAATTCCCTGGATACTCTGTATGCTATTGTCTGTGTGTAGTCAACAATTGGTCTGAGTGGCACTCCCTCCTTATGGATTTTTGGTGATCCATACATCCGTGGTACTTTTTCTAGCGTGGGATACAAGTACCAATACTGATCTTTGGTGATCTTCCCCTCCTTCTCCAAAGAATTTACCGTTCTGATGAGTTCTGCCTTATATTTCTTGGTCGGATCCTTCTTTAACTTCTCATACGTCGCTTCGTCATTTAACATTTCTTTCATCTTTTCTTGGTATTCTCTCGTTTCCATGATGACCTTGTCCGCAGGGAGTATGGTGATGGACTTTTCATTCAGTAGCCCTTTTAATGCTGTTCTCTCCTGTCTGGTTATATTTTGTTTTGGAACTTTTGCCGACTTCAGGACTCCCGTGATGTCTGCACGAACTTTGTCTTTTTGTTCTTGTGGTAGGCTCCATGTTGCTTGTTCTGCCACTACGACGAACTCCTCGGTCGGTATTTTCTCTGGCGTTACTGCGTAATTTAACCCCTTCGCTAATATCTTATTCTGGTTCCCGGACAGTTTGTATTTGGACAGGTTTATCACCCACCTTTTCAGCTGGGTTCCGGTGAGGTCAGCATCGTTTATTCTATCTCTCTTCGTTTCCAAGCGCTGAATTTTTTGTTGATGACGCAATTTGAGTATATTGGGGAGACAGGAAGACTATTAAAAACAAGACTGGAGAAACACAGAAAGGATGTAGACAACACGAAAAAAGAGAAATACACAAGGAGCGGGAAAAAAAGATTGATGTCTACCATCAATAAATCCGCCCTTACAGACCATGCGACAACTGAAAACCACATCATAGACTGGGAGGGAGTGAACATTGTAGACAAGGAACCCAACCGAAGAATCCGGCACATCAAAGAAGCCATCTGGATCAGAAAAACCACAACACCCATCAACAGAGACGAGGGCAATTATGAACTGCCTCACGTGTACGATGACGTCATCAAGCGTCATAGGTACTGATGAAATCAACGTGACACGTTGATGAAAGCCTCTACCAGGTAAACTAAACACACCTTGGATATGTAAAATGAAAGTTATTTGACTTTTCCACTAAGCTAATGTCCGCCGTTTACGAACAGTATGTCGGGCTCAACGTCGAGGTATCGTGTTCACAATGTCAACCACGTTGTAAAGAGCAAGGCCGTTGACTGTAGTTTGGATTACTTCTATGCAGTTCTGATAGCGTTCTGACATTTTCTAATACGTTTCGAAAGTTCTGTATAAACTTTCTGATGCTTGGTTGTACCATGATTGATGCGGTACGTCAGCCTAGCCCAGTTCTCGGAAAGCTGGGTTGCGAACGGCATCGCATTAATCAATATGTCCTTCAGGATTACTATAATGTACATTAAGACTTCGGGATAAGTTTACAGAATATGAAATCCAGATACGTAGGGACTTAAAACGCGTTCATACGCAAAATTGCAACCTCGTGAGTGTTGTAGTTTTTCGCAAACAATATTTTAACATAATTTCCTGATTATACGAAAACACCATTGGCCCGTTATCCCGCGGGGTCACCAGGTCATATACGAGTCAGCATTTCCGTTCGTGTCAAAGGCATAATAAACTTCGTTAACGCTCGCTGAACGCTGATGTTTGCTGGTTTAAGTACATGATTTAGTTAGGTGGATATAAACTGATGTGTACTCGCATTACAGTAACCAGACGATGTGGACCGTTTTCATATAAATGTTGTCATATAGATGCACTGGCTTCCAAAATATCAAAAACCATAGGAGTGTTAAATAGTCTCAAACACATCCTATCAATCAACATCCTGAGAATAATCTATAACTCCCTAATTGTATGCCATCTCAATTATGGAGTGTTGGTCTGAGGGACTCATAATAAAATGATCAAATTACAGAAAAGGGCAGTTAGTATTATAACTTCTAGTAATTACCTGGCTCATAGTGAACCACTTTTTAAGAATCTTTACATCTTAAAGTGTGATGACATATACAGAATTCAACTACTGAAATTTATTTACAAATTGATCAAAAAGCAGCTGCCTGATTATTTCGATCAAAACCTACTCTTATACAATACCCAGCGCCATCAACATGCCAATAGGGCATGCACAAATGTATTTATCCCTAGAGTCAATAACGAATTCTCCAAAAGAAACATCAGGTTCAGCATAGCAAAGATATTTAATAATTCTCCCGATATCATTATTAATAAAATATTCACCCACAGTATCCATGGATTCTCCACCTATAGGAGTCAGACCACACTAGAGATTTGCATTGGTGGCCATGTTAACGTTTTGTCTGATTATAAGAAAACCTGACCATCACAAATTCTGAGAAAAATGTGCAGCAACTGCCATCATCTCATTGACATGCTCACCAACTTTTATCAAAATCACATACCTCCAGCTCTTTTAAAATGCCCCACGTGCGATGCCCGTCAATATTTAAAAAAATAGCCGTGTATTCATCCGCCCACGTGGCCCATAGCAGAAAAATTCCCATAAATCCCTCCGCCAGTTAAACTCTAAAAAAATGCACTATTTCACAGTCAATAGCTTCTATAAACAAACCTGTGAATATTCCTGCTCAAAGGCACTCATGTCACATAATATGAATTTATTAAGTTCACATTTCACAATTTCACGTGCCCTACATTCGTAAACAGGAAGGTCAACTGTGGTCTTTCCCCTATATTAAGCCACTAGACTACAGGGATCATGACCCAGTTAGACTTCCTGGTGTGTTACAGACGAATGTAGGGCACAGTAATTTTAGGTATGTGTCATTTAAAAAAAATCATATCATCTGACATAACTGCATTTGAGCAGGCACATTGGCAGGTTTGCTGGTAGAACATGTTGGCAGTGTAACTGTGGATTTTTAGATGATTTCAATAGGCAGAAGGATTTTTGGCAATTGTTTTAACCACAATGCACGTGTGCGTAGTAATTCATGCAGAAATTGGTAAACATTGATGGGCATGACACGTTCAGCCATTTTAAAAGAGTTAGAAATGTCTAATTTTGACTAAACTCCATCAGCATGTCAATGAAATGATGATGACGGCAGGTAAGAAATTTCAGAATTTTTGATGGTTAAGTTTTCTTATAATCATGCAAAACGTTAACATGGCCACCAATGGGAAATGTAACTGAGTGCTGAACCCTACAGTGGCGCCTCGTCACGGTGCCTGGATAATCCACTCGGCGGTAGCCTCGATTATCCAGGCTCCGCGATGTGGCGCCACCGTTTGTCGCACACGCTATTCTCGGCGGATTCACGAAGCCGAGAGAGAGTCGGATAAGCGAGACTAACTCGGCGGTCGCACATTCACTAGACGTCGAAGTAACGACGGATTTCATTGGTTCAGCCAATGTGGCCGCATCACCTCACGAGAGGACAAAAGCCGCACGCTGTCGTGAAGTGTGACTTTGGCTAGCATGTGGCAGTGCGATGGCGTGATTAAAGTTTATGCTGTAACGAAAGGTATGTCATGTCTACCTCATGCTTACAGAAACATTGTTGGGTAATCGTTTACTTAACTGGCCTAAATTATTATATTCCAGTAAAAAAGTTCATAATAATATATTCTTAAAAAATATTGTGTTTTAGGCCACTTTAAATCAGTTTTACACGTCAACACAGCGGAACCGATTGCACGTGTGCGATTTGCGCATTAGTCACGCCTCGGTGCCATCAGAACCACGAAGGCGATGTTTGTGTGTATTGGGCATACAATTACGCAACGTAAAAAATGAAGAGAAAAATATTTAGAAAATGGGCTCCAAAAATGTTTCAAACGAAGAAATTCTAGAAAAAAAAATGAAAACATTCTCCACAGTTTTCATATTATACGCAACATTTGTAGAGCACATACAGTCGTCATTTCTAACGTAATATTTCATATTTTATTTAATGAAATATTTTATGTTGCAAATATTTGTATGAAAATTATGTGGTCGATATTAGATGTCATGCGCATGCGCAACTACAAGGGGACATCTCATTGCATGTCATTGTTAATATAATTAAATTTAAAAGAATGCATGGGTTAAATTATCTGTCTTTTGGTGAACAAAGATTGTTGTTTTTGTAATTAAAAATTATACTGATGATATTGCATGTCATGCGCATGTGCATCTTTAAAGTGACAACTCATTGCATGTCATTGTTGACATAATTAAATTTAAAAGAATGCATGGGTTAAATTATCTGTCGTTTGGTGAGCAAAGGTTATTGTTTTTGTAATTAAAACATATACTGATGATATTGCATGTCATGCGCATCTTTAAAGGGACAATTCATTGCATGTCATTGTTAATATAATTAAATTAGATTAAAAGATTACAGGGGTTAAATTATCTGTCTTGGTGGGGAGGGAGGGAGGGAGGGGGGAGGTGGGAGGGAGGTATTCTGTGTTGTCCGTTTTTGCAGCAATATCCTGCAAAGAAATCGTGATGTAGTACCGCCTTGCCAGTGATTAATGGGAAGAAGAAGATATAGCTCAGAAACAATTTTAATAACATTAATTACTTTCTCATAATACATGTGAATTAAAAGCATCCTTTCATTGCGCATACACACATTCAACAAAATATGTAACATTAATTAACTTATTAGTAATTAATTAATCGATGTGCTACACTATTGTAACTGCTAGTGTGATTTTGACAGGTAATAAATAAAACACAACAGTTTACAGTTATTTAGCTTTCTTAAAGGGATGGAGTCGTTATAGAGTATTCAGTATCCTTGGCACAATAATTACATAAAAACAGAAATGTATTATTATCATTATGGGACTACATAACTTTTCATTATCATTACAAGCCATCATTGTCAGTTTCATTATCATTACCATCAATGGCCAGTTATATGTAAAGAACTCCATGAACCAACTATTGTAAAAGTTTCTTATATTTATTTGAATGAAAAGGTCGCAAAGTAACAATGGTGTTTTAAAGCTGTCTGCTGGTGTAACTCATACTGCCCTGCTGCTTGGCCGGTTTATTGATACAGATGTTAAATTAAGCTTACCACTGGTCTGGAACCCATATCAGTGAAGTGATCACCAATGAATGAATGGTTTCAATTAAAAGCATGTACTCATCAGGAGGCTAGTGTGAAAAGGACAGTTAGGTGGGGACTCTTGATAAGCCCACTGTCTCCTTGTCAGCTTGCCATGTGGGCCTTTGCCTTGGATGGCAATCTTGTTAAATATTGTTACAAATGAAGTACGGATATAACTCCTCACGGACAAAACCCCTAATGCTCATTATTATTTTGACCTTGCAGCAATGCAACATAATTTTTCTGCATCTTGTTTATTAAAAATAATTCAGTCACGTACATGTTGACACTTCATATGTATTGAATAGGAGAAATACCAATGGTGTGGCTAATTATGTATTAGATTATCTTTACACTTTTTATTATACAAAACCAGTAGACCTAGCATCACATCACAACATACATTTCTTTTGTCCGGAGATGGTAATGTAAGTATACAGACACACTTACTCTGGATATATTGCCCCCACCTAAATGGAAACTAGGACTAAAAAATCTCCTCACATAACTACAAAAAAATACAACATGTGGTATATGTAATAACCTTTATTTGCATTGTAAAAATTTAGTAACACATCTTTATTTTGGGGTGGGGGGTGAGTGCTGAGTACGATTACACCACCTGTACCATGGCTAATCCGGCACAGGCTATATACAATTTTCCTGTTATTGTTGTTCCGCTTAACGCTTCGTATATATACCCCTATGTAGGCGCATGCAGAAATAAGGTAACTTGCTGTAGGAAATCCTTGTCCAATCCTAAATAATAACACTATTTAGTAAGTATTTACATCGTGTGGCTTTCTTCCGCGCACCAAGGGCCTCGGTCCTACGCAGTTGCACAAAAGAAATTGTGTAGCATTTGCATGAACTGCCCTGATGGGCGCATAACCGTCAAATACACATTGAATGCACAGGATTGTGTATCCGCTGGATGTGAGCTGTGAATGTGTTATCAGTCATTGATCAAGAAATGTGTATTAAGACAAATCAGGTGATACTACTGCACATAGACACAGCATATACATGAAAAGCAATATATATGTGGTTTGGTTACTCACCAGTTTAGAATTATTAAAAAAACTAAATATGTGTTTGGTGTTCCCAAAAAAATATGAACATGCATATAATTTAATTATTATTTGTAAATTATTTAAATGAACATGTTAATGTAAAGAGAGTACATTACATTGTAAATTTATATAAATTGACTTAAATTTATATAAATCGACTTAATTAAATTAAAGTACTCCTTCCCTCCCTCCTTAGAGTTGTGCATGTGCATGACATGCAATATCATCAGTAAATTTATTTTTATTACAAAAACAATAAACTTTGTTCACTAAACGACAGATAGTTTAACCCATGCATTCTTTTACATTTAATTATGTTAACAGTGATATGCAATGAGTTGTCCCTTTAAAGGGGGGGTGAAGCACTCGAACAACCATAGCCCAAACATAATAACATACCATTTACAGTATATATCACCCTTATATGATGGGCGCAACGCCACGGTAATTTTGTAATATCCTTTTTAACTTTGCCATTATCTTCGCTGGGCGGCGCCATATTGCTCTGCGGGGGGGCTCAGCGGCAGAGTGGTTTGAGTACGAGCTCCTGGCACCGCGTTCACACAGTAAAAACCTCTCGGAAAAACGGCCGAAACGCATGGAAAATCGAATAAAAAGAAAACTGGTGTGCACTGGATGGCTCCTGGATATATCAACTAGTACTACAAATGCAAGGAAAAAACTTTTGATCGACTTCCGAGGAAGAATTTGCAACGGAAAAGGTGGTTGCAAATGCGGAAATTGCCGTGTCCGCCAGCCGCAGGCTCTGCGAGTGACCACTTTTCCGATGCAGATTACAAGACAAAAGACTATGTGATGAGCATGGACAGACGGTGAGCATCAAGATGTCATTCTTGGTCAAAGACACCGTTCCATCTTAGATCTTTTTTTTCGCATATGACCATGCATCTACAGACTATTATGCGACAAGGAAACGTCAGATATCAGAGGGCAGAGCGATGCGTAGGAAGCGACGAGCCGAAACCAGGTTAGTAAATTGGATTACCGTTACCATTGTGACTTATCACTACGATTACAATATAGTTCCACCCCAATAAGCACAGCTGTGCTTCAACGTCAGCATATATATGACCCACAGTAAATCGAAATGTATGAATACAATAAAGTGCGAGTAAGTGTTAATAGTTTTATATAATTACGAGTGTTTTCCAATCCGCCGATTTATATTCGACGTGATCATACGTACCGTCAATACGTGGCCGTACTCAGAACAATAACAATAACTCAGTAAGTGCTACAGGATATACTGCAACCTTATAACATTGGCCATGGCGTATGTACTAGGCAAAATTATTCAAGAAAATAATTTGATATTATTTATTGACAGTCATAATAAGTCTCATACTCCTGTGTTCTAAATGCCTAGAGAGCAAGCAGCAAGCGTAAGGCTAAGCCTGGGGGGGGGGTTAGATGCATGGGAGAAACACGACCAAAAGACAGTATAGACTATAGTGCAACAGAAGCCTACTGTTGCTGTTTACATTTCAAATTCTTTATGGAAATATTTAAAATATACAAATAATTTCATTGTGATTAAGTGCAAATGCAGTTACAAAAACTTTTTAAAAGTATTTTAATATTTAAGTAAAATGCATTTCACCCATGCAATGTCTAGCTGGAAAGGAAACTAACTAAGGCATCGTCATCTACCCAGTTGAACACTGTCAGATTACATGTCTGCTTTCTATAATGACACTTTACAATTTCTGTCTGAATTCTTGTGACTTGACAATAAGGCAAAATTATATAAAATTAATTTGCTTTATTGATCAGATTAAACCCCACATGTAATAACCGGAAGTTCATAGAGATGTATTAATTACATTTTATTCCAAGTCGACTGATAACATTGTAATGAATATCGTGGGGGGAGGGGGCACTGTCGGCAACCCACAATAGTATTAGTACAAGCTATACATATGAAGGAAGTATATCAGGCATGGGGTCAATTCTGTTTTGTCAATTCCAAAAAATCAGTTCTAATTCCGCCTTGCAAAAAATCAATTCCAACTGTTAAAATCCTAGGCTAAAGAAAAATTCAAAACTAATTCGTTTGAACACAGTTTTATTTGTCACGTGTGCACAATCATATTTAATTAGATATGATTCAAAAATTATTGTTCGTTAAATGCACACACACACATATATATATATATATATATATCAGGTTTGCCATTTCATATGTACTTTCTGCTGCGACACCTCTCCTGGATTTTTGCTAACAAAACCAGACATTTTGGACAGCCCTGGACAGTTGGGTGATTAATCTGAGTTTTGAACAGTCATTTGCCCCCCTTCCGGACATTTGCCCCTTTGTCACATGCCCCCCAGACATTAGCCCCTTGCCTTATTCAAAATCTGGACATTTGCCCCTGTCCATAGCTTCTGGATTATTTGTAAGTTTTTTTAAGAAATGTTTTTTTAACTTATTTTTTTATTTCTTAACATGAATTCAAGATATATATTACCCTAATTGCAATTAATGTTCTTTGTGCCAGATCAACCAAATAAATTACTTTATGTAGTTGGAGATGATCCTGTAATCAAAGGATTATCTTTATTGCAATTGTGGAAGAAGCCAGTGACATTAGGACCTGGACATGTTAGGACAATTGAGGATATTTGAAAGAAGCCATCTCAACACGGTTTCTTTTGAATTGCATTTACCATGGAGAGTTGGAGTGACTCCATTTTCCTATAAAACTGGATGCACAAGCCAGAGTTGTCAGAATTCACTTATAACTTCACCATGGAAATTACTACTAGCATTTGAGGAGGTCATGTTTTGAGTGTCATTCCTACACCAAGAAGGGGGACCAACAAGATTACTCTTCATTGGGAGTGAAGCCAGCGTTGATCCTGATCATGCAAGGGTGCTGTGGTCACTGATCTGATCTCCAGATCCAGAATGTGATCAACAAGACTGCCTGGAACCATGATGGTGACACGGCACAGATAGAAGCTGCCAAGGTCTGTGAGGACCTGAAAACTAAGGCAGCTAATACCAGGGGCACCCCAAACCAGCTGATCTCTGACTCGTTACTGTCCACCGCTGTTTGTGGAAGCATCACCCCAAGAACCCATCTTCCACCACTGATCTGACTATCAATGATACCTGGAAGACAACTGGTGACAAGATCATCTCATACACACTCCAGGGGATAGGCCATTGCATTAGGCTAAAGTGACTTTGACTTGTCATTGAATGGTATGTTATTGTAGTAATAATGATAAAACTGCAAACTGATTTTCACTTGTCAACTATCATAGAAAAAGGGGCAGATGTCCGGGGGGGGAGCAAATATACTAGGAGGTGGATTTATATCGCTATCAGTTGTGGTATCATTGATATTTCATCAAATTTACTGGAAAGTTTGAGTCTTCAACATCCTAATCTCCAACATGTATTCTCCATGGGGACATTTTTAATTACTACAAAGGGCAAACCCTACAGCCATATGTAACAGCATTGTACAGGTGACCAGTGACATGTTTAGTATGGGAAACTTGTGGGCTGAACATTAGGCTTGGATAAACAAGGGGCTGCATTCAAGTGGGGCAGGCTTCCTCTCTCACACAAAGGGAATGAGCAGGCAGGTGCCCTTAATTGGCAATCTCTGTAAATAAACCTTGTACACTGAGAAAGAAAATGAGGCCTGAATGGTCTGATTTTGGTTTTACTGTCTGTTACAGTAACTTAATATTTCTTTTTGATGCAAATGCTTGATTATATTGTTCTTGGTCACAATGTTTCAATACCAGAGTAGACAGTGTCTATGCTGTAATTTTGACAACTTCCTGGCTGTTACCAGATTCAGGATGACATGCTAATAGCAGACAAATATGATTTTATAAGTAAATATAAGGGTAAATATTAACAGTATCAAGTCAATAATTCCAACAAAATCAATTCCAATTCCCAAAAAATAAATTTTGGAAAAAAAAATTAAATGAAAAAAAATTTTGGAAGTCAATTCCAATTCCGGAACTGGAATTGAGGGTCAGTTCCAATTCCGGAATGGAATTGACCACATGCCTGAAGTATATTCATGACAATATCTTGTCTCTGTGTACTACAGTAACAGTCATGAACAGTATAATTGAATTGAAACAAGCTTATGTCTGTGGGGCTTTTGTCGGGAGGGGCTTTTGTCCATGCACCATACTATCTAGCAGATGCTTTCAGTATAATACCTAATAATTATATATATATTTACATATATATATATATATATATATACGTATGTGTGTGTGTGTGTGTGTGCGTGCAGCATTTATAAGGTAAAGATGTCACAAGCATAGATCTGCATTTGGTCCAATAACAATATTCATGCATTATGTTATCTAAATCGAGTGTCAGATATAAAATAAGGAACCCCATAGAAAGTGTACCTATGGGTCCATATTTTGTTATGGAATTTGGACCCCTTATAGAATTTTGACCTCCCTGGCCCATTGAAAACAGTGCAACGTTGATTAGATAATATAATGCACTTTGGAGCTAGGATGCTACAATTTTGGTTACATGCGTTTGGTTATGTTACCAGTGGCATTCGTCAAACTGACCAAACAGATTCATTAAAAACATTAAGAGATCAGTGAAAGACCCATTGGTTGAATTAACATGGCTCCATAGGGAAAATGCTTTTCCCTATGATTGATTACTTTATACATTCTATATGACACTGGCACTCTTATATTCTAAAAATAATATATACAAGAGAAAGTTTCTCACATTGTGATTCATTTTTATTATGCAAAAGATGAATTTTGTAAAATTTTCAAGTCACTGTATGTGTAATCTTTTCAGATGAAGGATTCACCATTGGTTTGTACAAGTACAGGTACTAGTTTTGAAGCATCCAGCGCTACGGGTGATGCCGTCAATCTTTACATTACGGATGTCACCTTTAGTGCCATCACTGCTACTACTGCTGTGGCACCACATACAACTGATGCTGAAATGCAAATCGATCCAGTAACGATATTTCAAGTGCGACACTTCGCGAATGCTGCTGTAGTCACGGATGACATTATTGCACCAATGAACGTTGATCATGACTACTCCTATGTGAAGCTTCCATCAGATTTAGTGAGAATAAAGACATTGGTGCAGATGATGCACACTATGTGATAACAGCGACATAACCGAGGGTGACTCAAGCAGCTCCGACACCTATGAGAAAGAGAAGAAGTTTGTCATTCGTGAGAAAAACTTATGTCACTTTTCTGCACCTGTCACACACCAAACAGCCATAAACTGTGACACAGGTTGTACTCATGTCTGATCTATCAGCCAAGGTCTTTCGGATACTGGGGTGTCTGTCAGGAAAGTGTGCTGATTTCTACCCCTGGATGAGCGAAAGGTGAATTGAATATGTTAGGTGTACATGTACTATCAGTCAGAATAAGTAGTGTATTGGTGTATATTTAGTGCCAGTAGTGTATTGGAACAGATGGTTGGTGTGCAAGTACTATCAGTCAGAACAAGTAGTGTATTGATACATATGATTGGTGTACATTTACTGTCAGTACAAGTAGTGTATTTGGTAGAGAATGAGACGCTTGGTTTACATTTGCTGTCGGTAGGAACACGTAGTAGATTCAGTCAGAACAAGTAGTATATTGGATACACATGATTGGTGTACATTTACTGTCAGAAGAAGTAGTGAAATGGTGCAGATTCCAGAATGAGATCATTAGTGTACATTTACTGTTGGTAGGAACAAGTAGTGTATTGGTATGCATGATTGGTGTACGTTTACTGTCAGTCAGAACAAGTAATATTGTTACACATGATTGGTGTACATTTACTGTCCAATCAAAACAAGTAGTCTATTGCCATTGGTACAGATGATGATGGTGAAACAGTTAAAATGCCTTGGCTTTATAAAGATTAATTATTTCCTAAGCTAAACTACCAGTATATTTGATATGTTGTGGCATAATAATGATGTGTGTAACTGTGATATCCATGTTCCAGGTTGTATTCCCGGTGGTAAGAAGTCACTGTTTTTAGTCAATGTTTAGTCTTGGTTTCAGTCGTTCTAGTTAGCCTTATTTCTTTGGTAATTGTTTTTCTATGTGAATAAACTGTTGATATATTTTATGTTGGTCTCAATATAAATGAAATTGTGTGTAGTGACATGCAAGATGCTGCAGGTAACATTTTTGTTGACAGAAATGGGATATGGATAAGAAGGCATTCACATCATTCAGTTATTAATATTTTAGTGGGAATTGTTTTAGTTTTCCAGGTTGTTTTTCGACCTGCTGCATACTGTAGGTGCCTCACAATTTGTCTATATCAGACCATCAGTACACTCACCTGTGTCAGGTCAATCTCCATAGCTAAACTTTTCATCAATTCAATTTGGTTCAGAATAGACATCACAGATCCTTCCCACATCGCAGGATGGGATTACTTTTCTTGCCTTTCCTGAGCCTGAAATATAATTTGTCATGGTTAGTTGATAGCACTAATTCCATAATTACCATAATAGTTGCAAAACTGTGAACATTACATACTGTCAGTAGTTAATTATTGTTATTTAAATGATTAAATTGCACCAAACAACAAGGTGTTGTGGTGTGCTACAGAGAGGGGTGATTACAAGTACGAATATTAATGTAATCATGATTACAGTAATTATTGCAATCACAATTACTAATGTAGTCATGATTACAATCATTATTACAATCACGATTACGGTAACATTTAAGAATATATATATATTCACATAATGAATTAAATAAACCCTCATGTTATTATTGTCATCAATGTTATTCAACACAAAATCAAACACAATATTAAAATACAGTCACGGTACACTTCATTAGATTAGATACAAAATAAAGAGAAAAGCCTGCTTGCATTGCCATTGTAGTTCGGACCTCGCCCTCGGGCTAGGTAAAAGAAATATGCAGAAAAAAATATGATTATTAAAATGGCAATGATTCGATAACAATTGAATTACTGACCTGCTAGCTATAGGGCGAATCAATGAAATAGCCTAGCCCTAGGCATGGTAGCTTCCTCGGCGCAGCATGATGACTCAACGTAAACGTGCGCAGACATCGGGACGCAATTTCCACAGGTTCACCACATCACATTACCTAGTCAGGAATCGTTGACAGTCAAAGCGCTGTTGTAATTTTTCCTGAATCCAACGTCAACAAAATCAAAGGCGAAGCCGACCTGGAGTCTGGAGCGTGACTCGCACACTCGGTGACATTTTACGACTGTCAACGGTTGTTTCCGTGTGGCCTGTCGAACTAGACTCTTCGTCTGTGGTTTCCATTTCTCCAAAGATAGACAACTATTACGGAAGTTCAGTAAACCACTAATCGCTAGTAGCAGATCTGGTAAAACTGTCACAAGCGATGCATCCATCTTGTCAACAAGTAAAAAATAGTTCCGGTATTCCGTTATCGCATATTCTCGTTGGTTAGCGTCTCGTGTGTTCGAGAAGTGTGGCGTTTTCCACGATTTTTTGCGTGTTTTGTTGTAATTTCTTTAACTTTTTTTATTTGGAACGAACAAAAACGCTATTTTGTTGACGTGTGTAAACACTTGTATATATAACAGAGACCCATATCTTTTTTTTCGCTCCAGAATGCCTATTTAGGAAATAAATCGCAAAAAATTGAAAATTTACATTGATTAGATATACGCGACTCAAACCACTCGTTTCGACAACAAGATGGCGATACGCAGTGATGTATTTTGTCGATTTTTGTCTCGAACAAAATCAGTTTTTCAGTTTATCTCATAAATTAGCAGGTATCTGTCACCATTAATGCATAGTTAGATAATATATATTTAAATATACGGCATAACACAAAATTGCTTCAGTTCCCCTTTAAAGTTGCACATGCGCATGACATGCAATATCATCAGTATAATTTTTAATTACAAAAACAATAGTCTTTGTTCACCAAACGACAGATAATATAAATTTAATTTAATTATATTAACAATGACATGCAATTAGATGCCCCTTGTAGTTGCGCATGCGCATAACATCTAATATCAACCAAATATTTTTTTTTTAATAATAGTATTGGCAACATCAAATATTTAATTAAATAAAAGATGAAATATTACGTTACAAGTGACTGTATGTGTTCTACAAATGTTGCGTTTAATATAAAAACTGGGGAGAATATTTAAAAAAAATGTGTAGAATTCTTTCGTTTGTAAAAATTTTTAAGCTTACTTTCTCTTTTTTTAATCTTTTAATTTTTTTTTCGATGCGTAATTATACGCGCGATACACACAAACACCGCCTTCGCGGTGCTGATGGCACCGAGGCGTGACTGATGCGCAGATCGCACACGCGCCATGTTTATCAGGCAATCGGTTCCGCTGTTTTGATGTGTAAAACTGATTAAAAGTGGCCTAAATCACAATATTTTAAAAGAATATGTATGAACTTTGTTACTGGAATATATGCGGAATGAAGTAAGGAACGCGTCCAGGTACTAACATGCTGGAAAAACCGTCGGCATAAAGCCGTAATAATTTAGGCCAGTTAAGTACAAATATCATGCCCTGGGGCTGGGATACGCCGACCCGGTCGCATGGCCATGAGGTCACTAGACGTATGTAGTTTTTTCGATACAGTATGGATCATGCCAGTGATGTATATTACTATATAGTCTGCCATTCCATTCGCACATTACATTGTCATTAGCAAATACAATACTTTTTAGCGGGAATGGCAGATGAATAGAAAGTTTTACGTAAATGGAATATGGCATGCCATGTTACACTGGAAAACTACTTAAATTGACAAGAAGCAAGCACAATATGTTGAATGTGTTTATGAATGTCATGTGTAGGTTTGGCAATGGTTTGATTAGTTTGTATCACAGGCATACAACTGATTGAGACAAAAATCAGGTACTTTTGCAGTTTAGCCCCACACCACAAATAACCATGAAAACGGTCATCTACAGTCACCAAAAAATAAACACATCTGTCTATGAAGTTATCACAAAATTCCGTAGTTTCGAGGTGTCAGCCAGTTGGGCGAATGCTTAGATGTCGTTGCATGACGTTCACGATGACCAGACTTCACCCAGGCCAGGAGCCTGAGGAGGATTTTTTTCGTTGAATTTAATGATCAGTCAGCCGATTATTGCATTTTCAGGGGCATAATTTGTAACAGAGATTAAGTCAAATTACGGATTCATCATAGGGGAATATAAACAATGCATTGACCCACAGTGGGCAGCAACTGGATCAGCCTACAGATGTTTATCTTGGACTGTACTTGTACTGCCACAGCCACTAAGTCAAGAGGTATCAGTTTCACTGCCACACTATAGCTATGCTGAAAAATTGTAGCTGATTAATGATCTATGACTGTCAACACTGGTTGTTCCTGTGACAGAAAACTCCAAGTCAGTTCTACAAAGGTGAGCCACTGGGCACCAACGCTAATTTATCTGCAGTTCCAACTAAGGAGCGAGCGATTTTAGCAGTTAGTGTGAGTGATAAACTGCTCCCTAGATGATTGATTAACGCGAGCGATAGGGAGCAAGAGCGATCGCTCACCTTGAAAATGATGCCATGACATATATTTATGCTATGTGATATGTCACATGATAAAAAAATACACTTGCTGTGTAATAAACAATCAAAGTTAACAAAAACTACACGTCATAAGCCAAGACTTCGCAATGTGTGTGAATTCTCAGGAACTCCATTTGGGGTCGCCATTGTAACTGACGATGCAATTGGTGGGATTAGACCATCAAGACTATTACGCCAAGATGTGTTCTACAAGTGGGATATTCCAGTAATTTCTCCAGTTTTCATGCACCCGGTATACCAATTGTCTTTGCATGGATAATCAGCACCAACGTGCTACATATTTATTAAATTTAAGGTAGCTGGGGCAGCTAGCAGGTCAGTTGATTGATCAGGAAACATTACCTAATTAAATTTTTTTACTACAACACATGACACTGCAAATTGGCATATGAACGTGTCTTACATGTAGGCAACTTTACACAGTTTGGAATTATGATTGGTGAAGGGTTTGTATAAAAAATACACTGCCACTTTAGAGTGTCATTCAACTTTTGCTTAATTTATTCACAATGGTGTAGCAGATGTAATTTGTTTATGTTAACACAAATTCTCCGGTAAAGTTATCAGTGACACTGTCGTGCTTATATGTATGTTATTTATTTTTTGGGGGATTTTCTCAATACGATATAACTATACTGATTCAACATCAGGTGGAATGCGCTGACCACTGCCCTGGTCATTTCAAAGTTTTGTTTCACACATTAGCACTTAGTGAATGGAAAGGTGTTGGCACTTCGCGCGTCCATAGCAACAACTCCAGTAGCATCGATATGCTAACGGGTCATATGCCAGGTGATGTCATGTGGAGACTGTATTTTGTAGATGGAGTTTGGTGGTTGGCTGGTGATGTTGTTGAAAGCTGCCCCGGTGCTGGTGGCAGGACTCGCCGTCCTTGCCAACCTGCCCACAAGGCTGTGGATGCCGGCCAAACGGGCTACACTGCCTTATCTCGCTGAGACGATGCTTGAAAACATTGACTCAAAAAAGAAGTTTAAGGTGTGAATTTATTGCAGTCATTTAGGATACTATGTAATTTTTCTTGAATGGTAACCTTTTTCTTGACTTTACTTCACTTAGTGTGGTATGCCAGTTTGTAGTACCGCATTGACAACTAACGTTAACATATATATGTAAATCTTCTATATTGGTGGTGCCAGGGCTTCAGAAATCAAGTCGCCCTTTTGCCCGTGGCAACTTGAAATGCTGTCGAGCGAATAAAAATCTGAAATCACTGGTCCATCAAATCGAATCAAAATTTTACCATCTGCAATCATAATATCCCTTAAAAGGCTTTATTTTTCAAACAATCCGAGCATCATCTGCAATGCTCAATGTACCTCCGCTATGTTTCTTTTTTTGAAGCGGAAATGAGGCTGGCGCCACCTTGCAGAATTCTTAGTAATTCATAGTATGTGGCCACTGTGTGCTTTTAGCCCCAAGGTGGCACCACATTGCTATTACTACTGGCGGCTTTCGCCAGATTTTTTTATATTCATTGAAGTGCCAAGATAATACTGAGAGAGGCCAACTGTTGCCTTCAACTTTAGTCAATGATCTAGTCTAGCCAGGATGAAAACCAAGTATTACATGTATTTTGTAGATTTTTCTTATTTTGTAGAGTTTCTTTACCAATTGTTTTATTCAGACTCTGGAATCAAAAGCAGACAAGTAAAACTTTTTGGTAAAAACAGTAGTTTTTGTATTGTGATAATATATTTGTGGACATGGATTCAGGAAGATTTACCAAAAAATTGAATGAAAGTACTTGGGCTAGTGAAAATTCCTGGCGGGCTAGTAGAATTTTTTTTATTCAGTAGGCCTGTGGTAATATGGGTAATTTGGTCGATTTTCACTATGTTTGTGATTAACAGTTATTGTTGTTATTATTATTACTAACGTTTTAGATTGCTATATATCCAGAATCAACACAATCAATCCAGTCATGTATGGTGAAATAGAGAGATATTTAAATAATAATAAAAAAAATACATTTCTAAAAGGTGTCCATGTCCAATCGAGGTCCTCCCAGTCAATTTCTGGTAGAGCTCCAATTAAATTTTGTGTTTGCCTGAGTAATTTCATGCTGAACATAAGAGTTTCCTTGTTCAACAGGCCCGGGAACTTTGGGAGAAATCAGGTGCCGTGGTGATGGTTGTCCGGAGACCCGGATGATCTTTGTGCAGGGAGGTATGTTGGATTTACTACATTTACAGGAACATTGGTCAAACTATTTATAATCATCTGATGTTGCTTATATCCACGGGTACATAAAGTAATGCTGCCAGAATGAGGATATCAAAGTTGTTCCTTTTTAGTGGATGTTTCTTCCGACCTAGTGAGAGGGCACTGTAATTTTAATGCTTCAGAAACCAAAACCATCCAATGCTGAAAAACAAAATTATAATTATATTTTCCCATGTTAAATGAGGATGAACATGTAGTATCATACCTTTACTAGCTAGATGCTGGACAGTGGCTTGCAAGATGTTTGCTAAAATAAATTTGCGCAGTCGCCCTCTAAGCGTGTCTGCACACAACTGTATTTAAATGTGTAGACACATCATTTCCCTAGTGAATTAATTCTTCCTGCTATAGCAAAATTTTGCTAAATTTATTTGAACAATCCCTGATTATCTAAGAGTAAAATGAGTTCAGTGCGTAAAATCATACCGTAGAGAATTCAACTGCCACAAGCCCCAAGTATGTTGATATTGTTCTTGTTTTGTCCACCAGGAGGCTAAAGAGCTGTCCTCCATTAAACCAGAGTTGGATTCTCGCGGCGTGGGTCTGTACGCTGTCGTGCATGAGACCCCCGGGGTGCCAAGCTTCAAGCGTTTCTTTGATGGAGAAATATTCTACGATGCTGAGGTATTAAACCTACCTACCTAGCTCACGAGGACAGTTGGTCCAGTTCTAGAATTATTGCTCTCCCTGAAGTCCGGGGTGAGGCTGGCATCGATATTTTGTCCTGTTTCAATTCCACCTCCATCCTATCTCTTGTTCTCCACCCCCCCATCCCACCGAATCTTTCTTCATACAATCCTCCAATCTCAGTTGTAGTCTTCCTCTTCTAACCTCCACTCTAAGCACATCTGGTCTCTTCGTCAACCCCGTTCCCCTTCCATTCATTGCACGTAACCAGCCTTCTTGACCTAACGCTTCACCAACTTCTTGACCTAACTCGTCACCAACTTACTCCTGAAACTGTCTTTTTTATTTTGCTGTAATATTTTTAAAAAAACATTTGAGATGGAATCAAATTATTCAAAGGAATTTTATTAAATGAATGATTTACTAAATATGTAATAAATGTTTAATTGAAAAGTTGTTACTAAAGAGAGTAAAATTGTAAAGGTATCAGAATGATCCAGATTAGATCCAAAATTAGGATTAAGATACGTTCAAAAGGAATTTGAGTATATAAAATAAGTTTGAATAAGAAGCAGTTGTTTCTTAAAAACTAGGAAATGGTTTTTCAAAAATAATAAAAATGTGGGTTTGAAAGAACACATAGATTGGATTTGAGGAAAAAAATTGGAATCAAAAGTAAACGTTTTCAGAGGAATTGGAATTAGGAAGTGAGTTTGTAAAGCAACTGGAATTGAGTCTGACCAGCCTATGTAATCAGGCCACTTTATTTATCTCTGTACCTTGGGTGACCTCTCCAGATGGATTCTATTGTATTTGTTTTACCTAGACACAGCTGTACAACGCCTGCCCGAAACAAAAAAAATGGTTCTGTTTTAGCGGCAATTCTACGGCCCGAAGGAACGGTGGATGTTCCTCAGTGGGTTTGTTCGACCCAGTGTCTGGATGGCGATGTACCGTGCAAGCCAGAAGGGAGTCAGCGGGAATATGAAGGGAGAGGGACGGCTCTTGGGAGGTGAGGCGGGAGACGGAATAAGGAAGATATTGCTACATTGTTGTTGTAACATATTGATAGTGATGTTAATTATGCTATTTTATTAGTTTTCTGCACAATTTAAAGTATAAAGAGAATGATGTAAAACAAAAGGAACTGTTTTACTTGTTACCTAGAATTTTCTGTCCTGAATTTACCTCAATGTTCTAAGTGATTAAGCTTTATCAAAAGTCAAAGATGATGTAGTTAATATGGTTAGATACTTGTTGATTTTCCACTGTGTAGTAATAGATTTACACTGTGACATCAGAAGAACTAGATTGCCAGAGGGATTATTGACCCTGTTTCGTTGTTGCAGGGCTGTTTGTGATTGGTCCGGGAGACGAGGGAATCCTACTGGAGCACAGGGAGGCTGAGTGGGGAGACCATGCCAGCTCAGTCGACATTATGAAGGCAGTTGAGAGCATCAAGGCTAGTCCTGATGCACAAGATGACTAATTTGTAGCGTTGTAGCCCTTTTTGGTTTCTCTGAGGCTTTGTTCAGAACTATCACAATCTGTGAGTCATGTTTCAGCAGTAAAAATTAAGTTAACAGTTAATTTGTCTAAGATTGGTAATGGTAAAGAAAACATCGGCATCTTTCACATGGATATGTACCGCGTTTCATTTTGATATGTAATCATAATCTACCACCTTATTAACTGTAATGTTTATTTTATTTTCATCATTCAAGTGAACACAAGTTGTCATGTATGTTGCTAGTAGACCAATCACTGCTTTGATTTATAGGAAGCAATTGTTACTTTTATGATAGTTGATGTATGTTGATGCTTACACAATGGCAGATCAAACAGTCATTACTTGTGCCTTGGTCACTGGAAGGCAATGGATGACGGTTGGCGTGGAAAAGAAAGACACTTCAACCTGAGGGAACTGCGCCTTGTCCAAGACTCAAGTTATGTTTCTTTTGCTGCCTGCCACATTTCTTTACTCTAATTATATTGCATTTTCTGTTATCAATGTCATGATTTGTATTTGAACTTCTATTGTGATTACTACTGACAATAAAATGCTTGTTTCATGGGATAGGGTTTTATTTTTTTCGTTCTTATGACCTATGAAGAACCTACAAAATTGTAGCATCCAGAAAACATGTTATTGTCTTTATATGCAGTGGCATGTTTAATAATGTTTGATTGGTGTACTGGCTACTGTAAGCTATAGTTAATGACATTACATTTGTCATTATGTGAGAACGGTAGAAGATCTGGTACTGGGTACCTCAGTCACGGGGGGTGTGGACGGGGTTTCCTCTACTTGCACCTCAGTCACGGGGGTGTGGACGGGGGTTCCTCTACTTGCACCTCAGTCACGGGGGTGTGGACGGGGTTTCCTCTACTTGCACCTCAGTCACGGGGGGGTGTGGGCGGGGTTTCCTCTACTTGCACCTCAGTCACAGGGGTGTGGACGGGGGTTCCTCTACTTGCACCACAATCGCGGTGTGTGGATGGGGGTTCCTCTACTTGCGCCTCAATCACAGGGGGTGTGGACGGGAGTTCCTCTACTTGCGCCCCAGTCACGGGGGTGTGAACGGGGGTTCCTCTATTGGCAGAAGAATTCTGGTGCATTATCTATGTGATTGGTGGTATGCTTGTATGTAACAAAAATTAGTAAATTTATTAGTTTAACCTTTAAATTGTGGTAATATTTATCTAGTTTTGAAGAAGGAATTGATATATACATTCTGTTGAAATAGTGCAAAATCTCTTGATTAGAAACACTGATAAAGCACCTAAGATGCACAAATACAACTCCTCAGTTTGGGTGTAGTGCTACTGACTATCCACTGCACCAAGACATTGTCAACTAAAGCACAGTAGACTCGCTATATGGAACACACTGGGACATGGCAAAATTGTTCCACAAAAATCCAATGTTCCTTATATGGTGAGGGTAACCAACAGTGCAGAGCTGAACAGGGTTTACTTAGTTGTTCCGTTAAAGAGTTTCATTTATGGCTGAAACATTGGTTTGAATAATGACCAATTTTCAAATAAGAAATGTGTAATAAAACTTCATTATTAGAGAACTGAACTGGCATTATTTCCAATTTGTTTGAGATTTTTTAATGTGTTATTATTGCATAAAAATTCAAACATAAGATAATTATTGTTTAGACATTTTAAGAATGTGTTGGACATATCTCCATATATAAACAGACCAAATGTTTTGATATATCGTTATGATCTTTCAGGATTGAAAATTTGAAAAAAGAAGCCAAAGATGTCTGCTTGGGCTTGACTTTGACAGCAATGTTGTTGTCGTCTGCTCTCATTCCATAAATTCAGACTAATCACTTGTGCAATGTGGAACAAAATAATCCATGCGTTATAATATTAAAACGTGTGACACTTTGTTGGTACCCTTTGCTTTTTATCAGTTGATTAAAATGCAGTTAACGTGCATTTCACTCTCGGACATTTATTATAGTTGCGTGTCAAAACATTGTGTAGCGCCCAATTCCGTAAAGGTGTAAATGACAAGATGCATAGTGTTAGGCAACTCAGGTAATTATTTTTATACATAACCCCCATCAGACACATGTATACATGATAATGTGTTTCCTTGGCATATATAATTATGTTCGTAATATTGAGTGTAATATAATTATGTTCCTAATAATGAGTGTAATATATTTTCCCAATAATTAGTGTAATATATTTGTATACATAACCCCCATCAGACCCATGTATACATGATAACGTGTTTCCTTGGCACATATAATTATGTTCCTAATAATGAGTAATATTGAGTACAGCTGCTCAACTAATATAAACCGTTTACATTTTTTACGTGACACTAAATATTACATATTTCATTTATGATTAGATTTATCTTTTGGATTAGACAATGAACCAGTCACAAAGTAATTGGATAACATACCATAAGCGTAATTTGTTTTACATATGTAGGGATAAGAACTGTGTATGTTATTCATAGTCTCAGGTGACGCTTGCATAGTTTCTTATGACTTATAAATCATCGACAACTTTCGAGTAATAATGTTCTTGTTCATACGTCTGTTTCCCGGGTCCCACTACAATGCAAACAGCTTTTCTCTTCATTTTGTATTTTAATAGTGTCTGATTTCGTCTTGAATAACATTAATTACAATGACAACATGAGGGTTTTTATTTAGTTCATTATGTCAATTATATTCTTGACTGTAATCATGATTGTACACAAAAAGTGGGAAAAAGAGGATCTACGTTCGAATTCATCAATACAAACTCATATTAGTTTTATTACATTCTTGAACACATAGATAACGGGAACAGAGACAGAGAGAGACTGGTTGTTAGTTCGTGTATTTGTTGTACAATTGTATATGTAATAAACCGTTACAATTATATTTGTCTTATTTGTACGAATGAGTGAGTGAATGTGTGCCCATACGCCTCCCCGACAACCGCTCGACCCAAACGCTACACGAACAACATTTTGATAGTAGTTGTGACGGATCCAGCGGTTTAACCATCATCACGTTAACGTGCTGTTTACTTGATTCATATGTAATTTTGCTGTTCGTGTGACCTTAAAGACAGAATGGTGCGTTATAGGTTCGGTGCAGCCGATGTTGTCAGTACGGTTGCACAGAAAAAGGAAGTCTAAGTGCTAGTTCAGAGGGGTTGGCACGGTATCCAATTTCTGGTTCGTACGGAATAATTGGTGGTGACGCAACGCTCCCGAACGATTCCACAGACCATTCACGTATTGCCACCAGACAAACAATGTGAAGACAAATACACTGCAGAGGAATCCGTACAAACCCACACTGCACACGGACCTCCGACATGCAAGACTTAACATTGTTATATAAAGGTCCAACAGGCCACGCTGTCTAGTTTGTGGTGTCGAGTCTATGCGCTTGTGAAAGATGATATAACGAACGAACCAGTGAACAACAAAAATATATACTAATCCTATAAGCACAAATGTACGTGCGGGTTTTAATGAGGAAAAGGTCGCACTATGTAGCTGCAACTATTACTATTAAAGTACTGTGTTTGTAAAACCGCAATAGGCCTACCCATTCACGTGTACCAGTGGTAATGTTGTTCTTTCACCATGGAGACAGCAACGGCTAACAATACGAAGATTCTACAATCGCAGACAGCAAGTCGCTCCGCCACCGTGTACCGGGCCATGTTGTTTTCGTAAATGAGCTCCAGTATATTTTAATCAACGAAAGAACGTGATGTGCCATTGTGGCTGCAAATGTGTGCGACTGTGACGTAGTGTAGGGTGGGGGCAAACTAGGAGCCCCCGTGGGGAAAGACGCTCCCTAGTATTTCCGATGTTATACGCGCTTGCTGTCTGTAAACTAAAGAGACCAGCAGTGAGGAGGAAGAATGGCCGTGTGTCATGTATGCAACGAGCCCATCATGAACTATGGACACCTCGAGGTGTGGACAAAGTGTTGGTTACACAATGACTGGCATGCCTTCTTTCCGGAACGGGCGCAGCCCTGAACGAGATTTAACGGCGAATAGCATGGAGTGGGTGCTCGGAATAAACATGTTATTGGCATATGTAGATAGATAATGGCACAACGTAACTTTTCGCCAACTGGGAAACAATTATATGCCTATTAAGGTATGTTCTATAGATGGAACAACCAAAACAGCACATTTGGTGAAAAGTTGTATTATGCCATTTTCTATCTACATCTTCGTATCGAGCTGCCTCTCCACGCTATTCGCCGTTATATCTCGTTCCAGAAAATATGCACGCCCTACAATGACTGCACGCCAGGAGTGCGTTGTTTTATCCGCCCCAGCAGCGAGTCTGAGCTGTGACTAAATGATGCACGTTTGTTGCCTGTTTGGATAACATAAAACATAATGCATTTTTTAACATTTAGTAATAGCCTGCCCCTAAATGCACCTAACTACCACGTCCTCTGGAGCTTCGTGCCTCATAGGAGGGGGCGTCTGGCCCCCAGGCGTGGGACAAGTAGTCTCCTCAATATATTTAATTGACGATTAAATAATGTTAGTGTTGTCAATCGTCACTAATATTTTGGTATCACGTACAATAATCACACACCAATCGTATGATGGCATATACATATGCCACAGAATAATACATTTATGAATAATTATGGGGATTTTCCCTTAAGAGGGTTCCTTGCTCCACCCTGCCCTAACAGATACCATTGACAATGACAACACGACCTCTAAGCGCTGACAAATGTGGCTTGTAAACAATTTGCGAATTAAGGTGAATTCATGAAACGTACCATATTTATAGAGATGAACTGTTTAGCTAATATTATTGTAGCAAAATTGTTATGACTGTGACTGCTTCAGTGCATAGCGAGCTGTCCCCAGGATCGATGAGTCGATTGAATGATAAAAATCATATGTACACATACACGCATGTGTATTATAATTGTATATGTACGGACGGGCGATCTTTCCTATACATCTCGGCCAATCCTCTACGTCACATTATGTCCTCTTTGTCACAAATTGTCATCCCTTTCAGGGCAAAACAATTTAATTTATAAATAATGATAGCCAGACGATCCTAAATTAATCCTGACTAAAACTTCATCTTTGTATAAAATATTTGTGAATGTTTTAGCAAGTCTAGTTTTCTTAATTTTGTAACTGAAACGGTCGCGTTGGTCGCATATTTTTCGTCGACTCTCGTTAAAACTTTTAACTGTTGCAAGTTCTACTTACATTTTACACATTTATTTCTTTTGTGGAATGTTGAGTGAACGTTTCAACTCACTATCAAGTGGCATCTAGTATTTGCAGCAGACATGCCAAGTTCGGAAGGCCCGAAAGGGGTAGATTAGCGCGTACGACAAAAATTCGGGGTCGCGACGTCGCGTCGACGACCGGCAGCCACACACGAGACACAGTACAACAAACACACTAGTAACCACAATGGTTAAACACATTATTTTAATACACACAAGAAATAGTAATTATATACAATTTAAATTTAAATAAGGTACATATAAGTACATAAATAACATAATTATACAACAGGCTAAAATGCAGGTAAATGCTGAGCATAATGAAAGGTGCATAAAAAATTAAGGTAATGGATAAAAAACATAGCAGTGAAAATAGCTAGAGGCTGAATGAAAAAAATATATAAAAATTATACAACAATAATTACAAACAGGCTAGACATGCAGCAATGTAAAAAAACAAGCACAAATCAGCATGAATCATCATCTTGATAAAAGGGCACTTAATAAAGTACAGATTACAGAAAAAAACTGTTCAATAAGGCAATACTGATAAATAAAATAAAAATACCATGCAAGAAATATACAAAGCTATACACAATTCTGATTGAGATTGATAAATACAAATGTAAAAACTGCCTGGAATGTGCAAAATAAATAAAAATACACTAATGTATAAATACACAAAAAACAACATATAGATACAGCTGTACAACAAAATACAAACAACATATAGATACAGCTGTACAACAAAATGCTCTAAATAAAATTCACACTCGCTCCTGTGCCGAGATAGTGCACAAGTCGTTGTATGGCGTGCAACTTGTCATTAAAAGAGGGAGTTGTTCCGTTTGAATGGAAAGAAGCAAACATCATACCATTATTTAAAAAGGGTTCGAGAAATAAGTCGGAGAATTACAGACCAGTGAGTTTAACGTCAGTGATTTGTAAATTATTAGAAAGGTTAATTAAAGACCATATGGTGGACTTCCTCGTTAAGCATAAATTATTAAATTCATCTCAACATGGATTCCTTAAACCGAGGTCATGCTTAACAAATATGTTATGTTTTTTGGAAGAAATCACTAAGTGGATAGACGTGGGATCGCCAGTAGATATTATCTACTTAGATTTTCAGAAAGCTTTTGACAAAATGCCACATCAAAGATTACTACTTAAATTAAAAGCCCATGGTATCGGGGATAGCATAACTGACTGGATAGAACAATGGCTGACTGACAGAAGACAACGAGTTGTAGTAGATGGAGAAGTTTCAACTTGGAAATCGGTTTTGAGTGGGGTACCTCAAGGATCAGTATTAGGACCTATATTATTCTTAATTTATATCAATGACTTGGACGACAGTATAACAAGTAACGTACTGAAATTTGCGGACGACACAAAACTGTTTAGAAAAGATAATACTGATGGTGATAAACAACATTTACAAAACGATCTACACAGATTAGTGAAATGGTCTGAGAAATGGCAGATGTTGTTCAATTTTGGGAAATGTAAATGCCTACATACAGGACATGGGAACTTGAATGTAAATTATAAAATGGGAGATACTGTTCTGGGTACTACTGTAAAAGAAAAGGACTTAGGAGTTACAATAAGCGCTGATATGAAAGTTTCAGAGCAGTGTGGTATTGCAGCTTCAAAGGGTAATCAAATTCTTGGATTGATTAGAAGAAACATAACATACAAGGGAAAAAAGTTAATTATACCTCTTTATAAAGCAATAGTTAGACCTCATTTAG
>OY759266.1:25751930-25874430 GCA_963662155.1 Lamellibrachia columna | reverse complement strand
ACCTTTTGCTCCCTGTTAATGGACCTTTTGCTCCCTGTTAATGGACCTTTTGCTCCCTGTTAATGGACCTTTTGATCCCTGTTAATGGACCTTTTGCTCCCTGTTAATGGACCTTTTGCTCCCTGTTAAAGGACCTTTTGATCCCTGTTAATGGACATTTTGATCCCTGTTAATGGACCTTTTGCTCCCTGTTAATGGACCTTTTGATCCCTGTTAATGGACCTTTTGCTCCCTGTTAATGGACCTTTTGCTCCCTGTTAATGGACCTTTTGATCCCTGTTAATGGACCTTTTGATCCCTGTTAATGGACCTTTTGCTCCCTGTTAGTGGACCTTTTGCGCCCTGTTAATGGACCTTTTGATCCCTGTTAATGGACCTTTTGCTCCCTGTTAATGGACCTTTTGATCCCTGTTAATGGACCTTTTGCTCCCTGTTAATGGACCTTTTGCTCCCTGTTAATGGACCTTTTGCTCCCTGTTAATGGACCTTTTGCTCCCTGTTAATGGACCTTTTGCTCCCTGTTAATGGACCTTTTGCTCCCTGTTAATGGACCTTTTGATCCCTGTTAATGGACCTTTTGATCCCTGTTAATGGACCTTTTGTTCCCTGTTAATGGACCTTTTGATCCCTGTTAATGGACCTTTTGATCCCTGTTAATGGACCTTTTGCTCCCTGTTAATGGACCTTTTGATCCCTGTTAATGGACCTTTTGCTCCCTGTTAATGGACCTTTTGCTCCCTGTTAATGGACCTTTTGCTCCCTGTTAATGGACCTTTTGATCCCTGTTAATGGACCTTTTGCTCCCTGTTAATGGACCTTTTGATCCCTGTTAATGGACCTTTTGATCCCTGTTAATGGACCTTTTGATCCCTGTTAATGGACCTTTTGATCCCTGTTAATGGACCTTTTGATCCCTGTTAATGGACCTTTTGCTCCCTGTTAATGGACCTTTTGATCCCTGTTAATGGACCTTTTGCTCCCTGTTAATGGACCTTTTGATCCCTGTTAATGGACCTTTTGCTCCCTGTTAATGGACCTTTTGCTCCCTGTTAATGGACCTTTTGATCCCTGTTAATGGACCTTTTGATCCCTGTTAATGGACCTTTTGCTCCCTGTTAATGGACCTTTTGATCCCTGTTAATGGACCTTTTGCTCCCTGTTAATGGACCTTTTGATCCCTGTTAATGGACCTTTTGCTCCCTGTTAATGGACCTTTTGATCCCTGTTAATGAATGACCTGTTCGTGAACGCTGTTTGCCGCCGCCGCCGCCGCCGCCGCCGCCGCCGCCGCCGCCGCCGCCGCCGCCGCCGCCGCCGCCGCCGCCGCCGCCGCCGCCGCTCCTCCTCATTACGTAGGAGAATGACCTATGACCCTATTACAAGACTTTTTGACAACTCCTTGACCAGACCTATAGTCGCTAGGGAGTGCTGATGATGTCCCTAGTGTAGTACTACAACCGACAGGGGGCGCTCATGGTCTCTAAGCGATATTATACCTCTTTCCTCATACTCTCACACCGGTCTCATGGTCTCCTGCGAACATGGAGGCCTTCCTTGCTCCGTCATTTCCACTTATCTACTACTAACGGAGCTCATACGTAAACAGACATCGTAAGCGGATGCCGCCTCGCCTTGTATTGTATGTGTGTGCGTGTGTACGTGCGCCCGTGCGTCTGTACTTGCGTGTGTAATTAAGATTTGAGATATGAGAGAAACTTAGTTAATAACCCAAATATGAATTACACACTATCTTTTGAATATGTTATCTTTAAAACAGTCATCAGAAGTGCTCAATGTGAAAGGATTATTGTTACACCTTTTACCGGTTTACCAGTTTTTATATACAACTGTACTGCGCTGGCACGAAAACTTTCAAATCACATTCTCGGAGCAGGGTCTCTTGTTATGGATTTATTGATGTTCGGTACACTGTTGTCTAGTATAGTATGAAGAACAACGTGGAAACTGTCAAATAACAGTAGTATAATTCATTTCCAGCATTTATTTATATTTCTTAGGGGTGTTATTGCGAACTTGGTACCGGGCGTTACTGTCGCGAGTTACATCCCTGACATGCGCCGTCTGCCGCTTAGTGAATGTCCGGATTTAAACAAAGATATTCCAGAATTAAAATCTTTCGGCTACGTGTTTTTTTTTTAGTTATGTTTAACAGAGATTGGAGAAAATTAAGAAAGGCCTCTCCCAGGCCAACTGTCAGACAATTTTTGAGAGTGGCCTTTTAAATCGAGATCCCAAAAAATTTTTAACTTACGCATGACCTCGCCCATGTCAAACGTTTATAAATTTTGTATTTAGACATATTGACCCTGTTGGCATGTACACAATCATTCAGTTACTGTTCTCTGTGATAATGGGTATTTTCCTATATACAATTTACACCAAAACCGTTGGAAGCTGTTGAATATTGGGAGGCCAAGGTTGGTTTCTGCGGGCATTTTAGGGGGTCAACATATATTAAACATATACGTATACCAAATATTGCCCCCCCCCCCCCGAGTCTATGTCATTTTACCAATGCTACATCTTGCCCTCTAGTACAGTTACGTTCTTTACGAATTATTGCGGAGAGTGGCGCCACCTGCCGCAATATATGGCCGACTTCACAACAACCGCGGCCACAACTGGATGTCATTAGCTGGTGGGCAGGTGTGTGACCGCAGTCATGTTTGACATTGGTAGCATATTTCGCAGAACACGTAACCTCCTCTATGAAATTCATTAAAATGACATACATCGATTTTAAGGTAGAAACACAAAAACATGATACCCCTCAACTGTATTGGTCAGTTCGTCCTGATGTGTAACTGTGCTGACCATATGAAAGCTTTAATGCAGCAGTACATAAAGCATTTACATTACTCCCATAAATTCAGGTGATCAACAAATTCATACATAACACGCCATCCACATTTCCCAAGGGACATAACTGTTATATCGTGCTTCTGTAGGACTGGAGTTACAATGGCAACATAGGAGAGGTGCATTTTCAAATAGCGCACACCACTCACAATCTCCATACACGAAAATAAATATATCTTCAAAAACAAGTACTGTAGAACAACGCTGAAGTCAGTTTGCATGAGTGTGAAGGGCCATATTTTGTGGAGTCAATTAAATAACGATATGTATGGAAAATTGCTGTTATCTATTTACCTTGAAATAATACAAAACGTGTTTGCTTATCAAATATATTACGTAGTCCTGTGTAATCTGTCTACCACATGGTTGCGAATATATTGTTTGTGTGTAATTACCTGTTTTATGCATTTATGTATGCACTGTGAAATGGGAAATACTAAGTTATACGTTTTTACACTTCTTGCATTTCCCATTCAACATTGCATTGTATATTTTTTGTATGTATGATTAGTGTAATATCTTTGTACGACGCAGAAATATTGAATAAACACCGATTACATTTAATTCAATTCAGATTCAGTTCAATGCTCTGGCGAAAGACATAGATATGCTAGGTTTTTGCGAACAACAAGACAGAAAGTTCCTAAGTATCAAGTCACACAATATCATTGCATACAAGTGCCTCACGTCGGACTGCACGAATAGGCGACTTAAATATCCTTCCTCAATTCAAAGTTTTCGCTCGTCTCGTTTCAGAATCTTTTCGCGACAAAATAAAACCTATCTAGTATCCACTACGACATGCTAGTGTTGTATAGTTTTGAAGAAATCATCGGAAAAAAATTGGAACAAACTTTTATTAATTATTCGGTAATTAATCCAGTCAAAATTCAGCCAGAAAAGTGCAAGAGTGGTCCGGCTCTATAAACTTTAACATAAGGTTATTCACCCTTTTGCTAGTTACCCGAGCAAGTGCCCAGTAAGCATATAACAACGGTATTAACGTATTTTCCGTTCAATGAAACCTTAGAATGTCGGCCGACAGATACGGGAGATATGGCAATCACGAACCTGCACATAATATCGTTTAGCAGTAGGGTGACAGTATGGTATATACTCTTCCACGTGACATGGCGACACGTGTTTAAGTCGTCGCATAGGTGGGAGAAATAGAGGTAAATTTCATACCACATTGGACTGAAATGTGAATAGACAATAGCGCACATGACTCGTGAACATACGTGGAACTGAACTTACTGAATTGGAGCAATGTTCTAATCCAAGAAACAATCTAAATTGACCGAGATTCGGGTAGTACGCCAGTGCCGAACTTCGGTATCTATTTATAATCAGAAGAGCGGCTGTCGTAACCGGACGTATGGCACCTAGTCGTTCAACATGGCCCCTATACCAAAACAAAGTGCGCTCTCTGATTCTGTCACGTCAGACAGTAACACTGATGCCACAAGTGCCACATCAAATATTACTACTTAAACTAAGACCACGTGGTATCGGGGATGGCACAATAGAATGGATAGGACAATGGCTGACTGACAGAAGACAGCGTATTGCTATAGTAGATGGGGAGGTTTCAAACTGGAAATCTGCTTTGAGTGGGGTACCAGAAGGATCAGTACTAGAACCGTTATTATGTTTAATATATATTAATTACTTTGACAATAATTTAACAAGCAATGTATTCAAATGTGCCGATGACACAAACCTGTTTAGAAGGGTAAACAATGATGGTGATAAACAACATTTCCAAAACGATCTAGACAGATTAGAGAAATGATCTGAGAATGGCAGATGTTGTTAAGTTCTGTGAAATGTAAATGCCTACGTACAGGACATGGGAACTTGGATGTAACCTGTAACATGGGAGATACTGTTCTGGGTACTAAAAAAAGGAATGGAGTTAGGATGTAGAATAAGCGCTGACATGAAAGATTCAGAGCAGTGTGGAATTGCAGCTACGAATGATAATCAGTTTCGTGGGTTGATTAGGAGAAATATAACATATAAGGAGAAAAAGCTAATTATACCTCTGTATGAAGCAATACTTAGGCCTTATTTAGAGTACTGTGTACAAGTTTAGAGACTATATCATAAGAAGGATATATATTCGCTTCAAAGAATACAGAGGAGAGCAACTAAAATGATTCCAGAACTGAGAGACCTTAGTTATGAAGAACGACTGAAAGAATGTGGTTTAACTACCATAGAGACAGAGCCGTTAATATGAGAACAAATTGAGGTTTTTTTGTAAAATATTTAATGTGTACGAAAATATTGAGAGAAATATTGTCTCACTCAAGAAATATAATAGAACTAGAGGACATGAGGTAACATTAGTAAAGGATCATTGTAGATTGGATATCAGGAAGTAGTCATTCTAACTAAGGACAATCAATGAATGGAACACATTATCTGCAGATTGTGTAACTGCTAGCAGCATGAGTATGTTTAAAAACAAGGTTGACATATATCTCAGGAGGGCCGATTACACATAGATTAAAACTGTTGTGGATTCTCAATAAGCCAATGGCTTCATTGTCCACTTGCCATCTAGGCCTTTGCATTGGCAGTCTTGTTAAGCCTTGTTAAATCTTGAATTGTGGAAAGTATTCTGCAAACGGAATACCTCTGTTGCAGGTGGCACGTCTTGGATTGAACGTTTGGAGTTGTGTTGAGCGGGGATTTTCCCGCGGACACGTTGTGGAAGACGATGTTAACTGAATAAATGTTATCAAAAAATTGAAGCGATGTTGCGTATAACTATCTGGTGTGAATAGCATAGCCTATGAATTAAATCGGCTTCATCCCCCATTACTGCACGTTTCTGTCACAATATCTTCCTTGTCCGCCCTATTAGTAGAATGTACAAATGCAAACATAGTTGGACGGGCAGTGAATACGTGGAATCCACCAACTAACCGTCAATACGATTATATCGTCTTGCATTTTCTCAACCACGCATCGTTGGTCAGCCACCTGAAGAACTTGCATGTTTATTGCAGGTATATATATATATATATATTTATATATATATATATATATATATATATATATATATATATATATATATATATATATATATACAGCACAGCATGCCAACTATAACGTTTGATCATTTGTGTTATTTAGCCAAATCTAAATCTTATTGATGACGGTACGAGTGCGCGTGTGAGTAAATGAGGGAAAGATCAGGAGAAAGCGATATATGGAGGAGTTAAGAGGAAACAAGGGAGACCCGGAGAAAAAAGTAGTCCATATGTCACAAGCTGGTTTTTCTCCCTTCAAGGAATGGCGAATTAATGCAATGTCATTAAGGAAAATCGAAAGCATATGCATCCGCCATCTAAATTTGACAGCATAATTAATCATAACATATTGAATCTAAATAAAGACATGCGATTCAACTCACTGATTAATAAATCGCCACAGTTATCGCTTGATAACCTTGCTCAAGTGTCTCGCTTTTTCTTCTATATTGCCATTTGACACACGAGCAACTTAATTACGTTCACTCGAGTTCTGTTCTTGCCATATATAAAACGTGACACTACGTTAAATTGGACAGCGGGAGCTCATTTGTAAATATAATAGATGTTGAAAACTAGTTATTGTATTCTGATCCAGTGGCCTGTCGCATGACACATGCCTAAGTCCAGTTCCAACCTAAATTAGGCTAATTACCACCTAGTCATTAGGGGCTGTTGCATGATAGGCGCCTAGTTGAGTTCTCACTCAAAGTAGGACAACTCCAGGTGCAACCCGGGGCAGCCCTTGCATTCTTAGGTGTCGCCTAGCGCAGTATGATACATTCTCACGAAAAGTACCAAACTGGCACACCAAACTAATTTGAAGTATACATAAACTTTTATTGTGCACAAATGAACAACATTAACAAGGGGCCTCAGCATATTCGAACTGATGCTGCAGGCTGTTAGGTTAATCTTATATATACATGCCACCATAACTAAAAAAACTGTCGCAATATAAAAACCAGCGTGATGTATTTTGACAGCAATGATAGCTTTAGCCAACGCTGCTTAGTAAACAAAACAAACCTGAGATGCAGATTCAGCCAAATCTTCATAATCGCCATGTTATTGTTTGTGCAACGAAGCATGATTTAGACTAATGTCACACCGAATCCCTTGTCAATATTCGTTTCGCGCATCATCAACTTGCCCGTTGACAAACGCTCGCTTTCTGACGAACATAGCTACCAGTTCCATTGCCAGGCACGTCACCATTCTTCTTGTTGAAATCGCTCGTTCAACAACGAGTGTTCTGGAGCAACAGAGCGTGTTTCCTCATTAATGTGCAGCCACCAGTGAATGTTAACGCGCCAAGAAAGTAAGCACGTTGGGTCTTACCAATTAATGTACAAGTTAGGTCATAATGTACATAATGTAAAGTTGGTGATTTAAGATTGGTTTGCTTGTACTGATAGACCACCTAAATGTTTTCGTTTATCTAATAACGTTCCTTCCGTCAATTCAAACGGTGTTAATTTCAAACTGCGCAACGAATACAATTACGATAGAAAAAGCTGAAAGGGAAAGTGTGTTACACTGGCATGCTTGTATGGTCTGGAGATATTAGCGTTGACAGACAAACAACAACAATAACAGAATCTGCAAGTTTGTGAAAACAACTGGGCGCGTCGAATAATAACAAAGACGGTGGACAGAAGAAGGATGAACGACCGGAGGAAAGAGGTTGCGATGCAATGCAGCCTAACAGGAAGATTGGAGAGAAGCAGGATGAGATGGGCTGGCAACTTGGTAAGGTTGGATGCAGGCAAGCTAGCAAAGAGAGCTGAGGTAGAAACATGTCAAGGACGCAGGAAAAGGGAAGGCCACAGCTGAGATGGGAGGACTGCGTGAGGATGGATATGAGAAGATGAGGGGAGGATGAAAGGTGGAGAGAGAGAGAGCGGCCGATAGAAAACTATGGAAACAAAGAACAGAAAGAGTGGCTCGACAATAATTTACCTGACCCTCACCCCTGTACAGCAGGGAACAAGGAGGAAGAGTACACAGAAACTGGGATCGCCATCTGCAGTCGAATAAAACGCGGTTTACATATATAACTTTTATGTCATTTATATCAAAACAACATAACAGAGTAGGAAGCACGCTTGCCTGTTTTGAGGTTGAGAATGGTTGCCTTCATTAGTTATACAGTTAGTTATAGTCAATGGAAGCTGAAAAACCACTTTTTTATCGCTTGACTACCTTGCTCAGGTTTCTCGTTTTACTTCTACATTGCCATTTGACACACACGCAACTTCATTACGTTCCCTAGAGTTCTGTTCTTGTCATCGCATATAACATGACACTACGTTAAATTAGAGAGCGGGAACTAATTTGTAAATCTGACAGCTGATAATAACTAGTTATAGTATTCTGATCCAATTTCCTGTTGCATGACCCAAGCCTAAGTCCAGTGCTAGACTAAGTTAGGCTAGTAATTAGGGGCTGTTGAATGACATGCGCCCAGTTGAGTTCCCACCCAAAGTAGAACACACATCCTGGTGCAGCTCCAACACACTTGGATGTCATCTAGCGCAGTATGTTACATTCTCACGAAAAGTACCACATTGGCATGCCAAAATAATTTGAAGTATACATACAATTTAATTGTGGTTCTACACAAATGAACAACATTCACAATGGGCCTCAGCATATCCCAACTGCTGCTCTGGGCTGTGAGGTTAATCCTATATATATATATATATATATATATATATATATATATATATATATATATATATATATATATATATATATATATATATATATATATATACCACCATAATAAAAAAAACTGTCGCAATATAAAAACCTGTGTGATGTACTTTGACAGCTTTAGCCAACGCTGCTTAGCAAACACAAAAAACCTGTGATGAAGCCGTCTCTCCATAATCGCCATGTTATTGTTTGTGCAACGAAGCATGATTCCGCTAATGTGATATTGAAGCCGTTATTAATATCCGCTCAGTCGTCATTCGTTTCCCACATCATCAACGATGTATGTCGTCTGTCAATGTTGTTAGGTTTCTGATTGATGTACTGGGGCCAGTTTTACTAAGCAGATTAGCACGTTGACAAAAGCTTGGTTTCTGATGAGCATAGAACAGCTACGAGTTTCACTGCCAAACAAGTCACCATTTTCTTGTTGAAATAGCTTGTTCAACAAAGAGTATTCTTGCTAAGTTAGGCTAATTACCATCTAGTTATTAGGGGCTGTTGCATGACAAGCGCCCATTTGAGTTCCCACCCAAAGTAGAACACAACTCCTGGTCCAGCTCGGGGCAGCCCGTGCACTCTTAGGTGTCACCTAGCGCAGTATGGGCTATTCTCACGAAAAGTACAAAATTGGCACGCCAAAATAATTTGAAAGCTGAACAATTTTGTTTGGGCTAATAACTAATTAGCTTACTTATCTTGACCAGGCACTTCATTGATGCCTTTCTGAGAAGCAGGGGCTTCTTTTGATGAAATGTCATTACCATTACCTGGTTGTATACAATTCTGAAACTCTTATATGCAACCGTAACGCGTGTTTTATTTACGCCAGTCTTGAGGAATACATTGTACTACAGTATGTATTAAATATAGTTGCCTTAATTGTGATGCTGCATACATGAAATAAGTTCACAAGGGCCACATCGTTAATACATTGACTAATTGTAATCCCCCAGCCTGTCCGAATTGCTGTTACAGGCTGTGAAGTTAATGTTTTATATATATATATATATATATATATATATATATATATATATATATATATATATACACACACACACACACACACACACACACACACACACACACACACACACACACACACACACACACACACACACACACACACCATTTTGATTAATGACAAATTGAATTATGGGAAGATTTGGCACTAAAATGGGTTAATCTGTTTATCGACTAGTCCCGTTGGTGAAACCTACTTGGATGATAGCTGGGGCGACGCATTCATGCTACGGCACCCAAGCATCTGGCCAACTAGTTGGCACTTAGGGAGTCGTGTGTAGATTTACCGACTAAGTAGGGTGCCCGTCATGCAACTGTCCGCGGCACGCTAACCCTAATTTACGCTTCATAATTACCCATTAACTAGTGGTTTATAAACTTAAAAAGGAAATTGTAAAATGAGAACAAACAACATGGTCTAGTTGGTGGAACATCTATACATTTAATAAGCAACCAACAATATGGATCAATTGGCGAACCAGCAACACGAATCGTTTAGTAAACAAATAACATTGAACTAACAATATGAACCAACTGGCGAAACAGCATCTCGAATAAATCAATAAACAAACAACATTTCTCATGTGGTCAACCAACAACATGAATTAGTTGGTTCACTAGCAACATGAATCATTTAGCAAACAAACAGCATTAATCATGTAGTCAACCAACAGCATGAATAAGTTGGTGAACCAGCAACACGAATAATTTAGTAAACAAACAACATTACTCAACAACGAGAAGCAGAACACTGAACTGTAACGTCAACATTCTGACGACACATATTATCCAGAATGAATAGACTCTCCATAGAAATTGGTCACCCGAGGTCGCTGCGAGCTACATTGCAATAGCTCACCTCATACAATACAATATCGACCAGTGTTGTATTATTACAACAAAACAGCTCCTACGACACACCAAATTTTCATTTAATTCCCCTGTTTCGTATATAGCCAACATGTTATCTCATGTACAGCGAGCTCCTCTGCAGACTGCAACAGTGTACAATATATATATATATATATATATATATATATATATATATATATATATATATATATATATATATATATATATATATATATATGTGCCAAATTTAACTGCCATGTGTAGCAAATGCTGTTACGTCGTCCCACAACCTCCAGTAGTGAGAAACAGGAAGGCAAACAGGCCTGGGATTGCTACAAACCTTGGTCAGTTTACATAGTAAACAATAGGAGACCAGATATATCACTGATTGTCACTGCACAGTAGCTACGATGTATCACTCACAACAGAGGTGTCGCATTTACAAAATACTTTCCGCAGTTCATTCTGGTACGGGCGATATTGCAACGCGTAGAGGAAAGGATTGATGCAACAGTTAGCAAACATCGCTATAACGGTGAAATTGTAATAATTGCTGGAGACGTCCAGAGAGGCGCCGAAACTAAAAGCAAGGTAAGTTAACTGGTTCCAAGTGTTACACAGGAGATATCCAATAATGATGAGCAACAGAGTTTTTAGAACGTTGCGTCTGGCGCGCGCCTTCTTAACCGTTGCCTCGTGGCAAACATTTGGTGCTTCCGGATGTACACAAGTTCTTAGACGTATAGACATCCTGCTGTAGCATGTAATGAACACAGTCATTGGGAATATATATTGTACTACGAAAAACGCCACACTGCTTGCCATCCTCAACGATTGGTTAGAAATGTCAATAAATGTACAACTGCCATTAATAACATTGGACATTGGCACCATGAAACACAACGTCAATATCGGCCCTGGCAACCAAGAGGCGCACGCTAAGAATATAACATTTGTCTTTGAGAAAGAGGTGTGATGGAACATTGGATGCACAATCCCGATATACCGTTCAAGGGTCATAGCTATCAGACTGTAGGACGACGATACCATTAAGCTCCACAGCGGCATTTTATTCAGCCAGAATTTACACAAAATGTCACCGCCCACTCCGGACAAGTTTTCTTTAGAAACGTTCAACGTTTTCGTTATCAATATTAGAACGGACGTCGCGAAATCAATGCTGCTCTGGTTTAAGATCAATATGTTTGTGAACTTATTGCGCATCGATGCACTCTGTAATATGACACAGATAACTGCAGCGTTTCCAAACATGCCAAGCGTAGCGATCAAGGCATACGCAAGTCGTTGATAGTTCCTTGCGCCAGAGCTGTTTTCATAGTTGTCGTTGGTTATATTTGTCGTTAAATCATTGTTCGAAGCCAGCGCTCGAGAAATGTTCAACATACCGTGCAAGACACTTTCGTTTCCAAGTGCAACCATGGCTTTTTATAGTCGAAAAAGCGTCAGTTAGCACCGGTGTTTCCACGGGACGTCATTTTGAATGACACGAGAGTGGTGGTCTCACACGCCACGATGATACGGGATGTGCTTGTCTCTTCGTCAGCCTGTAAAGCGTAGACCAGTTTGATTTGAAGTGAATAACAACAAGGTACTAGCAAAAATGATGTTGCGGTGTGTACACAAAGTTTAATAGTACATGTACAATATACCATCAGAAAAAGTTAACATAAACATTTATTTATATGTACAATTATACATTTAATGCGTTTCACTCGTAAAGCGCGTAAATTTGAAGTTAATCAGGAGCAATCACGTGGTTTTGTGACGCAACTGATGACATGGGCCTACATTCAGTCAGTGATTTCTATGCAATGTTTCAGTATAGTTTCACTCGCGTTTCTACGGCGAGTGGTGGCGATGTCAATTTTCAGGGAATAAAAGTAAAATGTAACGATTTCGACCCGCTAGCGGCAAGTGAAAATACAGAATCATCCTCGAATTCGGTTGTTTCGGAGCAGTTTAGCGAGGCCAGTAGCCTTCGACTTCGATCTTATTTACTTTCTGACCTAACCATAAAAAACGACCACACAGAGCCGCCAGTCTTCTTCTCATATATCAAAAACGCATGTACACATGTCAATGGTCAAAAAATACTCTTTCTTCCACATGACGTTCAAAATTTAGAAAAATAAACACAAACCAGCGTTCTCTTACGCCTAGCTGCATATGATGAGTTTTGTTTTAGTTTTTGTAAATTTTTAGCGCTATATGGAAGTAAGAGTATTAATAACTTGACATGTGTATATGTATTGTAACGGAGAAGCTTGGCGGCTCTAGGTGGTCGTTTGTATGGTTATGTCAGAAAGTAAAAGATCGCGCTGCTAGTGACATCCAGGCTGCTTGCCTTCGATCCGAGCGACGTACTCGTCTCTGACCGTGTCGATGACTGCGTTCGGTCTTCGGGTTCTATGGATTGATAACATCAACACTACACTACCAGGAATAATGTGGGCACATCATGCTCTTTCAAAGATATTTTAGCACGACTATAATAAAAGGCTGCCATTTTTTTCGGGTCGCCGTCGAAACATCTTTGTGCTTCGTCGGCTTGAAGTTTGAAGATTTCATTTTCGCGGTAATTTTTTTTTACAAAGTTAGCCGCATAAAGGTTTTAAATGAACTACATGTTACTGTAGTCTTACTACTGTTTGCATTACAACCAAATTCCAAAAAAAAGCATTCTGATGCTCGCTTCAAAAAACTTATATCGCTGTAAACACAGGGGAATGAATGGAATGTCCCAGTCTCGCTGCATTTCTATGTTACCAGTGACGTCACATCGAAGTTTGCCGATAACCGCGGGAAAAATATTATGCATAATCGAGGAAGGCCGGTGCGGCAGGGAATCCAAATAATTACCAATAAAAATTATTTGGAATTATTATATAATTGTATTCTAAAGAAATGTTCGGTGTTTTGGAAATAGTCAAAATATGGGAAACAAATAACACTATTTAGCCAGAGACCCAGCTCCAACAGTTTAAGGTTTTTGTCTAGGACACTTACGGAAGATGTAACTGTCATGTGGTTGAGAGACAGGTTGGTTTAACAAGTTGAACCAATGGTAAAGCCCGTTGGGTATTTAGGTAATTATAGCGCCTCTATTGATGGAGTCTGCATTTTGTAAACTCAGAGTATAAATACACTGGTGGATGAATTCCAAGGGGCCGGCACATGTTACATTTTAGGCATCCAAGTTATCAGTCAGAGTGGTCCTGGCGAGCCATACCTGCTTTACCATTATAATTCAAAATTGCCGGTTTTATTAAACAATTCAATTTATATTTTAAACTTCCAGATATGAAGTGTCTATATAGTCTACGGTTATATTTATCTTCGCTGTTTTGGGCGATTGTATTGCCATTATATATGTAGCCGTCTGATGTACACGATTAAAATCTCATCGAACCTGGAACAGTGCATTAACTACACTTCTGTAGTACTATAATTCTCATTGGCGAGCACAGCGAAGACCGACGATTAAAACACATTACATCTACGTCTGTGAGATATGACTTTCCGGCTAGGTAACTAAATATTTGTTTCTTCAAAACACAGAAGGCAGTCTAATTGTCTAGCATACAACACAATGATTCAATTAGGTAATTACATGCTAAAGTTGATAACTCTAAGCATATTGCGTTACGAAACTCAAAATAATTTAACAGAATGAATATGGCTGCAGTTATTACATACCTGCAATCATGACATTGACTGGAAAACACACATTCCCTCCTTCATGAACGACGATGAAGTGACTACGACTAAATGCAACAGCGTGTTGTCTTATGATGCATAAACACGCCCTCTTTGGTGATAGGCGCAACATAATTTATTCAGATAGGTACCACGGCGACGAGGCATACATACGACTTGTAACAACATGCAGGCAACATGAAGGCTTACGGAGAAACCGCTAAACGTTGGCAGTGCCCTTCACAGCACAATATGTTTACCGTAATTAACGTTAGATCTTACATTATGCGTGCCACTGTGGATTCCTTCGCAAATACAATGGGAACGCTTCAGTAGAAGACTTTTCAAAATGTATTTTTGAAAAATATGGTGTGACCTTTCCGTAAGGAATATCTGAATATGTTTGACACGCACGCACGCACGCACGCACGCACGCACGCACGCACGCACGCACGCACGCACGCACGCAAGTTCTGGAGCTGCTAGTATAAAAACGTAACAACCAACGTCATTTGAATCAGTTTAATAAATTACAGGTTGCACATTCGTCTGCGTCGCTTATTACTGCCCCCCAACGCCCAATCCCCACGCCCTGCCCAAATACAACTTGGACTTGGTGTTTCCATGCAGAGGCCGCTCCTAGTCTCTTGCACAATGCGCGAGAGAGCCGCAACGTATATGGCAGCGACATTATGTAAGAGGTATGGTGAGGTATGGTGAGGTGTGTTACGCTACACTAGCGATCACGATTTTCATAATGGCGTTGCTGCTGCGACTGCTGCAATGTAGTGCGGCGTATTTTGACCTGCTAGTCCTCTTGATGATAGACCCTCTTCCAGGCAAAGTAATTTTTGTGTAGCTTCGGGAATTCCATGCACGCAGCTTGTACATTGGTCTTGATGCGCTTGGCACCCATTCTGATATATGAAAAACACGTTTAACATGTGTGTTCAGTATGACATTAAAATAGTGAAACTGTCACCCGAAACCGTATGTCGCATTCCAATCTAAACTACTTAACATTTTATAAATTTTGGATAAATAAAATTTCCTAGTGCTTATGACATGCAAACATTGGCTTAGGTCACTAATACAGTATATATATATATATATATATATATATATATATATATATATATATATATATATATATATATATATATATATATATATAAATAAATATATATATATATATATAAATAAATATATATATAAATAAATATATATATATATATATATATATATATATATATATAAATATATATATATATATATATATATATATATATATATATATATATATATATATATATATATTAGGGTTCCCAAAATGTCCTAATGAAAACGCATACATACGGTCTGATCATGACCGTCTACTATGTTCACAGAAGGAGTAATGATCCTTAACATCATTTGTGAACGTTGGATTAGAAATTACCATATGCACCCAGAATCTGGGTGGATATATAATTGCCCTCACAACATAACGACAGTCTGATTCCAGGATATGGTGTGTGCGACAAACGGTGGCTCGACATCCCGGATCTTGGGTAATCGTAGTTAACGCTCTGCTATTCGCGATATGATACCGTTCCAGTGCGTCAACGTATGAATTAAAACATTTTAGAAATAATATATTATAATTCATAAATGCATAGATGCTGACGTAAAGAAAAGGATCAGCAAAGCAAGGTAATAAGGATCCAGACATTTGTCCATTCAGTGTATTCGTAGAATTCTTCGCATTCAATGGTTGACAAATGTCTGGATCCTTATCAGCGTGGTCTTTTTTATTCGCCCAGTTTCCACTCCGTACAACAACACGGACTTTACATTTGTCTTAAACAAGCGTATTTTGGTGGTTTCTCCAATTACCTTTGATTTTCACACATTTATCAACAGGTGGAAAGCTACCCTTGCTTTGCTGATCCTTTTCTTTACGTCAGCATGTGTCCCTCCATGCGTATCCATAATGTTGTCTAGATATATGAAATCTTTAACCTCTTCCAGTGTCTTTCCCTCAAGCATGATTGGTGTTTCGCAAATAACATTTGTTCTTAGGATCTTTGTTTTCCTTTTGTTGATTTTCAACCCAACCTGCGCTGAAATCAGGTACTGACAACAATGTGATTCCTCTGTAGTTATCGCAGCGGCTCAGATCTCCTTTCTTGGGGATCTTGATAAAGTAACCATCTTTCCATTCTGCTGAAATGTCTCCTTTTTCCCAGATCTCCTCAAAAAGACTGTACAGCATTTCTACTGAAGTATTTACATCTGCCTTTAGTGCTTCTGCAGGGATACCATCAGGGCCTGCTACTTTCCCATTTTTCATAAGTGCAATTGCCTTTTTTACCTCTTCTCTAGTGGGTTTATTACAGTCTGTTGGGAGATCTGTCTCAGCTGGTTGGATGTCTGGTTGATTCTGCGGTGCTGGTCTGTTGAGCATCTCTTCAAAATGCTCTGTCCATATGTTAAGCTGTTTGTCTGCCCCCATCAGGACGCTCCCATTTTTGTCTCTGATTGGCCGCTCTGATTTCTTAAACTTTCCAGCCAACTTCCTTGTTGTATCGTAAAGTTGCTTCATGTTCCTGCTAGCTGCTGCCTTTTCTGCCTCTTGTGCAAGTCCCTCCACGAAGTTCCTTTTGTCTGTTTTGACACTTTTCTTCACCTCTCTATTTGCTGCAGTGTGCTCTTTCTGAACTATTACCTTTGCCGCTCTTGTGCGGCTATTGTTGACTACCTCCTTCTTGTCTCTTCTGGTCTGTATTTTCTTAATTTTTTCTACTGAAATCCAGTCTTTCTGTTGGGGTTTCCTTCTGCCAATTATCTCTTCGCATGTGGTGTTTACTGCATCCTTGATGTGTCTCCATTGGCTGTTGATGTTTACTCCCTCATCTTCATCATACAGTTCTTGCAGGACTTTGGATCTACTATTCTGCTGTTCTTGGATCCTTCAGGAAATCCATATTATATATTGCCTTTCGTCTTTCTTGTTCTACTCCATTTCCCCTTAGCTTGAGTTTTAGCCTGTTACAAGGTGGTGATCAGAAGCAACGTCAGCGCCTCTCTTCACACGCACGTCTTGTGGCGATCTTCTGAACGTTTTGTTTATGCCGATGTGGTCTATCTGATTTTCAGTGACTTGGTCAGGAGATACTTATGTCGCCTTTTGTATTATTTTGTGTGTGAACACGCTTCCCCAAATCACAATGTTTATTGCACAGGCATTCACAAACCGCTCCCAATTGTCATTCATCACACCCAGCCCATGAACCCCCATCACCTTTTCATATCCTTGATTGTCCGATCCAATCTTTGCATTGAAATCCCCTATTATCAGGTTGATGTTTTATCCCCTAAATTGCTCATGATATCAAGGAGTTGGTTGTAGAATTGTTCTTTGGTTTCATCAGTATTGTCGTTGGTTGAGGCGTAGCACTGCACTATGTTCATTTTAATCCTTTTGTTCTTTGTTCTAAAGGATGCTGTTATGCAACCGCAACACTTCGTGCACCCTGATAAACCAGGCCCTACCTCTTTCAGGACAGACGTCGTAGTTTTATTTGTTGTGAATGTTTCTGTAGCGTTGAGTTTCTTTACAAAGTGGGGGTGCTAGCCCCACGCCCAACCCTCCTCCTTTCTCAGCCGGCCTTGGGACCGTCCATGGCGGAGTTTCTATTAATAATTACTCTAAACATATTATTGTGCTGCGGGTTTATCAATGCGCTGTTGCATTGTCTACAAACAAACATTCAAACATAAAATCACCCACCCAACCTTACGCACACACACGCACTCACGCACGCACGCAAGAATGCGCATACGCACGCTCGCAGGCACGCATGCAAACACTCAGACACACACCACTTTTTCAGAAAATAAGTGGTCATGTTATACAAGTTTAATTGAACTATTTTTCTCTAAGAATACGACGCTGCAATAAAAGACGAGTTGTTGCAATGTTGCTCGTAACGATGGATGCTCGTATTCAATGGTGACCAAATTATACAAGGACTATATTATCTCCATGTAGATAAATGTAGTTTCTTTGAAATGTTCAACTGCTTCGCTGATACTACCTTGGGACAAATGTGAGATGCGTGACATGTATAGATGATTTTAATTAACTATTTCTCGACAGACAAATGAGTTCCGTTGGAGAGCATTATGTGACTGGATTAATTGCATTAAGCATTTTTCCACGATTTAATGCTGTAAATTTTGTTGTTCGCTAATGTATTAATGTTTTTTTTTCAGATTCACAGTGGTTCTATCAGTAATTCATTCATTCATACTCTTTTATCAATATTTCATTCGTATTGTTTGTTCACTAATAAATTCTTGTTGCTTGTTGTTTTCATGAGTTGTTTCCCGTTCTTTCAACTACTAGTTAATGTAACAGTAACGTGTTACTTCTTAGCATAAATTAAGGTTGTCGTTGATAATGATGAAAATAAAAAATATATATTTGTTTGTGTACTTGGTGAATACTGAAAACAGAAGGAGATTGTTTGAAAATAAAGCCGTCGCCCCGTGCCGTGGTCATTCCTAGTATCAGTTGCTTGTCGGGGTGGGGGGCATAATAGAGTCGATCGATATGTGAGAAGAGCCAGGTAATCATCATTATGTTTCTGAGCAGCCCTTTCACATTGTGGACAGCTCGTCCGGCTTCAGTTTTGGGTTGATGGTACCGCAGTGAATTAGTTGTCCGAGCGAACCTATACTTTACTGCAAACCGTCGGAATTGATGGTCCGCACCGAATGGATACCTATTATTGGGCGTGATAATGTACGTGTTTCAATTAATATTAATTCTGCCGTTTGGTCGCCATTTCATTTGATATAAAACCACATTGTTCAGCAGTCGACTGCATTGAGATATGAAAGCCAAACGCCTTTAAAATGCATTGCAATTCAATCATTCAGTAATTTGGAGTGTGTGAAAAGGTCATTATTTGAAAATACCGTGCCTGGATATAGCGTATTCCTTGTTGAACAAACAAGCTGACATAAACGGAGCAACCAATAGTGCGTATGCCAATTGAGTAACACGTATATTACACACATATTTACATTAGATAGGTGCAAAGCAAATTATACAATCATTCACCAAAATGTGGCACAGTTTGAGTACACATGCATCAACGAGCTGAATTCGGTTTTGTTGGAATCTAATGTGGCAGATAGACCCCTAACACCTGGTGACTCACCACCCATTGCACCCGTCGAGGCACGCAATCAAAACAAGAAATAATTAATTCCAACATGATGTGTGTCAAAGTGGATGAAGGTATCGACATGTCATCTTGAAACAATGATATCCAGCCATACATTGCTGTATCGCCACAACATTGGTATACCATAGGCAGCATGGTAATAGCTGTCAATACCAACTTACGATGCTATGATTTCCAGCCATTCATCTTTGTATCGCCACAGCATTGGCATACGCACGATAAGCACGATATTTTATAGAATTGCCAAGTTGAAACTTTCCTTCTAAGTCGGTCAGTCCTAGTATCAGTTGTTCGTCGGGGGGCGGGGGGGGGGTGCATAATAAGGTCGATCGATATGTGAGAAGAGCCAGGTAATCATCAATGTGTTTCTTAGCAGCCCTTTCAAAGTGCGGACAGCTCGTCCGGCTTCCGTTATGGATTGATGGTACCGCAGTGAATTAGTTGTCCGAGCGAACCTATACTTTACTGCAAACCGTCGGAATTGATGGTCCGCACCGAATGGAGACCTATTATTGGGCGTGATAATGTACGTGTTTCGATTAATATCGAACAGTTCTGTTTAAGATGACATTTTCTGCCGTTTGGTCGCCATATCTAATACCACATTGTTCAGCAGTCCATTGCAATGAGATGTGAAAATCAAATGCATTTATAGCGTCTTCTTTGTCTGGTGGGTCTATGCTGTGGAACACCTTCTGGCAAAAAAATGCTTTTTGAGTTGACTTTGTGCAAGAGCAATGTCGATTGCGTCTTGAAGATTTAGATCTGCTCCACGATTGATAAAACGTTCGCGCACAATGTTAGGAGGAACACCAGTCTCTCGCAAACAATTTCACCTCAGTGACATAACTGTCGACATATTCGTTGGTAGCTTTTGTTCGTTTGCAAAAATTATTACTGGCGAAGTTGACATTGACTTGCGTGTTTCGTACTCACGGAATTTGGTGCACACTGTATCAACATTATTCTCGTCATCTGTTGGAATAGCCGGCGCTGCTGAGACGTCATTTGTCGCTGCCACAATACCCAAATGTTGAGTGTAGTACATTGTAATCCATTGTACTCTTCCAATTCAGCGTAAACTTCTGGGCTGTGTGTCCGACTTACGTATGACACCATGTACAGAGATGTCTTAACTCTTTAGTCAACATAGGTTTATTAACTACATTGACATAGCGACACATACATTAAGCCCCCACTCTGACGTTTGTACAGACAGTAATGACGCAACTATAAACGCACAGTTTATGGGGCGCCGCTTGAACATTCAACTTATGATTTGCTTTCATGACAATTGCAACAAACAATAGAGTAACGTAGTAAAGTTTCAAAAACGAACGTAATTGTGTTTCATGACACATTGTCCATACAGACACTATCAACAATTGACTCCAATTCACAATGGCGCCATCAAGCGACCGTATACACAAGCGCTCATGATACAATGGTTCCCTTTGCTAACAAAGCTATTGACAAATCAACGTTTTAAGTCGATATGCAGGGTCGATATGCAGGTCGATATGCAGGGGTACTGATGTAATCAGAAGCCCCTTGCGGCGAGAATGGGTAGCATTGACTTTTTCGTTTGTGCTTTCCTCGACAGTAGCGCCCGTCGTATCACCACAGCTATAACTTGAGTATACATTCATTCTAAATAGACAGTTGATGAGTGATATAAACAATTGGTACGCAGGACAACGCATTGGTGTTTACGACGGTCTACGTCATAACATTTGTGCACGTGACTGAAGTAGAAATAGTTTCATATATATATAAACGAACGCTACTGTGTTTCATTTGAAATTGGGAGATTTCTTGGTGAACGCTAAGTGCTTACCAAAAGAAATACAGATGTGCAGAATCTGAACAACACCTAGAAGTTGTGGCAGTGGTGAAATTGTGAGTGACGCCACTGGTGGGGAGTTTGACTCATTCACAGTAGTACCGAACTAACTACGGTCATGCGCAATCCAGTAGTTACGTCCACGCCAACACATAATGGCGCCAAATAGCGAACGTTAACGTAGAAACACATGATACAATGGCGCCACATAGCGAGTGTCATAATAATTAATTTCTCCAATGCGGGCGCCTACCCGTAAAAGTCACAACGCGCAATCCCAGTAATGTTTGCTATGGACAGGTTTACAAGTCTTTATGTAGGCGACTGTGACTAACATTTCATATTCATTACGTAAAGGTTAGGTCAACCGTAGGCACACTGTTGAAAACATATCATGAAAACTGGGATATCATTGGTGTAGAATGGACAATAATGTAGTATCAAAAATGTAAGCCAGCATATAATTCACAACATACCTTGTTTACATGCAACACACGTTAAATAAGCCTTTTACCAAGTTCTAATTATGCTGAAAAAAATCACGACATGTGTGCTAAAATTAATGGAATGTGCATACATAATTAAAGCTACAGTCAAGCAATATGCAAGAGAAGAACTGTAATTCACAAGAAAAGTTTGTGTTTTTTATGCTCACTTATAACGCTTTCTTTCTGAGTGTACTGCGCAGACAAGCCAACATTCTTGTCTCCATACACAATGGTTGAAATGGAAGCTACATCCAGGCAGCTGGCAAGCAGGGCATGACTCATTGGCATATCTGCGGGACTGGAGCCAGGAGTTCTTCAAGGGCGTCTTTTCTCATATTGTGATGGCCTTCATTATCTCGGACCTGGCTGCGCCAGGGGGTGGCCCTGCTCGCTACTCCACTTCACGACATCACCAGCCACGCTGGTTGTCAGCGTCGACTTGAGGTCATATCTGGTACACACCCAGTACTTGTTACCATTGCCCCAGAGCGCCTACACCGGAACTTGTGGTCTCTGTACACGGCAGAATACTGCTCATATTTGGTAGTTGCATATTCTATCGCATCCATCTACTATTATTATGTAGATCCAGGTACAGTGTTCTCTGTGATGCTAAGCATTGAATGAATCATGAAGAAAAGTCTCAGCTTGTAACCACCACCCAAAGAAACCAGCTGGACTAGTTTGAATGTCAACCTTAATGCTATAACGGGAAGCAGCTACAACGGGAAAACACCCTCTAGATGTGTGCAAATCGACCGAGTGACCCAGGCAATTACGGTCGAGCAGCTGCAATCAGCCGGCCAGCCATGTAAGGCGACAATAGCGGTACGGTGCCTCGTACTTGACGTCTGTGTCACAGTGACCATTAAACCTATGAGTTCTTAGCTGCAGAGCTGGTTTCACATCAAATAACTGCAGCCTGGTCTTCGAAGTATTATGCGCCTGACTAGTTGTCTATCCATCTAAGAGCTCGGCTGGAGTGTAGACGTGGCCGAGCGCAGATGTGCATCGAGAGAGACGAGGCAAACTAAATCCGTTTAATTGGCAGAGGATTGGCTTATCTGGGAACATGAAGTCTAATGTAAGATGTTTATGCAAAGACGCCCAGTTATTCAATTCATACTGAAATCAAAGGAGGTCGTGCAGTATGTTAATTTACAAACTGCTTGGTAGCAGCTTATGCATGCCATATGGAAGCGAATTTAGTCAATTAGCTGTATGAGAACAACGAACCTTCCAGTAGGAATAATATACTCGTTTAATGTGCATCGTGCATTGCTTGTATAGCGGAATTCCCATTTCCCACAACGTTTCAGTGCCTATGTTCGAAATAAAGGTCACCTTGCTCTCTGTCTCTCTCTGTCTCTGTCTCTGTCTCTGTCTCTGTCTCTCTCTCACTCTCTCTCTCTCTCTCTCTCTCTCTCTCTGTTTCTGTTTCTCTCTCTCTCTTGCTCTCTCTCTCTCTCTCTCTCTCTCTCTCTCTCGCTCTCTTGCTCTCTCTCTCTCTCTCCCTCTCTCTCTCTCTCTCTCTCTCTCTCTCTCTCTCTACATTAGGCTCTCTCCCACTCTCTCTCTCTCTCTCTCTCTCTCTCTCCCTCCCTCACTCTCTCTCTCTCTCTCTCTCTCTCTCTCCCTCTCTCTCTCTCTCTCTCTCTCTCTCTCTCCCTCTCTCTCTATCTATCTCTATATATATCTCTCTCTCCCACTATCTCTCTCTCCGTCTGTGTGTGTGTGTGTGTGTACGGAATTTTACGGAACAGTTTTTCTTGGACTAAACTGTGATTAATAAAATTGTTGTGTTAAAAAGATATATAAAAGGCCATATAAAAAGCCAGCATTATAAAGACCAAATGTCAATGTCTTATAAGTTTTATAGCGAAGGAATCCTCGATAGCCTGAATAAATTTATAACGTCAATTATTTTAAACATATCGTACTGCAAAGGGAATTGCACATTGTTTTGCGGTTTCTTAATTTGCTGTTATCCTCCGCTGTTGTTAGAAATGATGCATGACCCAATACATTGGCCTTATTGCCGTGTTGCCTATCTGCAGTAATTCGATGCTTCATATATTATGCGAATGACTTCAGGGGTGTGTTCGTGCATCCTATAAGTCGTCCTACTGCCGTGCTGTTGTCATTATGTTGTTGCTCACGGAGATGGAAACGTGTGGTGTCCAGTTGATGTCGGCATTGCAAGTATGTAAGATCTACATCAATTACAAATATTTCCTTGAATTGTCATAGGTTTTGTATGACAATATACATACAGTAGTTAACGTTAATAGTTGTATTACTTGTACCTTCATCGTGTTGGAAAATAATTTATTGCATGGCCTTGGTTACATTTACTGAAGATGAATTGCAAACAGTCATAACTATCACTATCCAGCAGGCTAAATGACGTTGTAAACACGTTGTTTGAAAGTTGTATCAACGTCAGGCATCCGCGTTGTGTCAACGTCGGGTTTCGACGTCGTAACAATGTTGAAAACTAGTTGGATCTAAACAGTTTTTATCAAAGTCATGTTTCCACGTTGTATCGACGTCTGGTTTCAACGTTGTAACAATGTTGAAAACTATTTGGATTTGGAAGTTTTTAACGTCAGGTTTCAAAGTTGTTGCAACAACGTAGCAAATTAGTCGGATATCTACGTTGCATCAACGTCAGATTGCTAGTCTTTCCCAATGATCAACTTCAATTATTTACAGGCCTTTACTATTACATTAGTTTATGATGTATTTTGGCGTGAATATGTGTACTGTACTCTTTCGTCAAAGCAGTCAATTAATAGGGTCACGAATGACATGTTTTAAACGAATTAAAGATATTCGCTATGTCATGAAATAAGAAGCATTTATTCGACAAGATATGCATTCATGAACACATGGAATATAAATAACGCACTATCAAACATAACGTTAATAATAATAATTATTATTTTTTAGGATATATTAAGCACTATTAAAAACTACGTTGCAAACTGTCTTTGATCCAGTCTTGTGTCGTCCACCCCACCATTTCGGTCAGTTGCGTACTTCAGGCACGCCGCGACTGCTGAATCGACCTCTGTTTCTTTGCCTGGCTTATTATTCAGGACACTCGCTGAAACAAATATTCATCACAGACGATTACAAATCTTGACACAGTAAATGGTGTCAATATTCCTTCATTTACCAATCCGCATGCTTCGTTAATCCAACCAATACCGTTGGGAAAGTTTGTAAATGAGTTCTTTATCATAATTGATGCAGCTACCTGAATCGGAACATAAATTCATATATGCTATGTAACCGAAATATAGCATTATCTAACCGATTGTAACCGAAACCTTAGTAATTGTAATGCACAGTTACCAGTTAACTGCGGTTAAACATTTTAAATGGTCAGAGAGGGATTGATGCAATAACAAAAAGTAATCATTATCATAGCAGCCACCATAATAGTACATATTAAACAAAATAAATTAACATCTTTAAAACATTTCCATCAAAATACAAATGCACCAATTCTCTCTGACCCTCTGGTGAGGGGACGTGTCTTCGGTAAAACTGATCATTGTTGCAGTCGTCAAACCCTCTACGAAGAATAGAGGAATTTAACATTTCTATAAAAAAATTATCAATAATATAATAAATAAAATATTTCATCGGAATAATGGAGGTGCTACGTTATATGACATCAACAAATATGGAGGTTGATGTTGACATTTTGATTTGTAACAATGCAAAATATGGATATACATAAAAGTATACTATTTTCCTCATTTCTCTCTCAAAATCGCCATGATTGTTTTCAACATTTAAAAGTAGATGCAGATGAAGTGATGCGTGACCTTTGTCTGTTCATCGGTCGCTTTGTAGACGGGGTAGATGTATCCTGTTTCTGAACATCATCACGGTTGTACGACTAACACGATGGAGACTCAGAGTATTCACCTTGTGAGCCATAGTCAGCTTGTTCTGATGCATTGGCCTGTGACTGTATCAGTTTCACAGCAGGTGTCGGCTTTCTCTGAAAGGTATCAAAAGTATAATTATTAAAACTAGAAACAAATCCGTAACGAAAATAAACCATAAAAAGAGTACTAAAATAAAGTTAAGCACTTATGCACACTCAGGACTAAAAATATACTTTGCCTAAATTGTTTTTTTATTAATCAATTATTAGAAAATACAATCCCCCAAAACTATTTATGGACGTACATGCCTTTTGTGAATCAAATTGAAACCAGGATTCCTCTAATCATGCTGGACATAGATTAATGAAAGTTGACAGTTAGACTACTATGTCACTCTAACTGATTACTATATTAAAACAATCTGGATGTTTATATGTCTACGAAACCAAAATCAGACGCCACGTTTTGAAGACACTCGTACTAGTTGTAGTTGCAAATCTCCTGATAAACTCTTTCAACCATATACGTTTTCTCGCGTTTAATTTCAGTTCCCCGCTGAATATCGCGAGCTTCTACTATAATTTCACAACCATAGCGATGTTTACTGTTGCATCAATCCATTCCTCTATGCGTTTCAATATCGCCCATATCAGAACGAATTGCGGAAAGTATTCTGTAAACGTGACACCTTTGTTGTGAGTGATGCGTTATAGATAATTGGCAATGAGATTCAATGAAACGTGTTTTTCAGTAAAATCTACGTTAATACATGCATATATGCATGCATATATGCATCCATACATGCTTGCCCATATCAGAAGAATCTGCGGAAAGTATTCTGCAAACGAGACGTCTCTGTTGTGAGTGGTACGACCTGGCTACTTAGCAATGGCATAGTTGAAATAAGTATTACATTTATATTTTTGAATGCTCCACGTACCACTGATTATATTAACCCATTTACAAGTGTTTACATTACTGAACATGTGTAAATACATAATACCTTGGTATTATAGCAAGGTTGCTTGATCAAAACGCACTTCTTGTGGAAAAGAAAATGAAAATGTATTATTTATGTGTAGTTGCAATCCCTTCGTGAAAGCAAGAGCAGTGGGCGACCATAAAGGGCAGTGACTTGCATGAGGGCGAGTACACACATGGATTCGATCATATTTATATCACGACTTGTTGTAGACGCAAACAATTACCCAATTTCAGCCATATACATTATTGCACGGTGTTCGAATTGCGAATAATTGATCTTCTAGCAGTCTAGCTTGTATTAATAGGTGTACCGCATTGTTGCAAATTAAAATGTTCAAGAATTTCCAAATAAGCCAACACAACGATAGGATAATGTTTCAAACAGTCGTAGTTATTATTATTATTAATAGTATTATTATCATCATATTTACTAAAGATACACATATTAAACAAATGATATGACTGAACAGATTTTGAATTGGTTTTCTTCCCGGAGAAATGTGCATCAATCAACCGGTTAGAGTTAGGGTTTGGGTTAGATATAGGGTTTTGGTTACGGATAGGTTTAGGATTGGGAATCCTAACCGGTTGATTGAGCCAATATATATATATACATATATATATATATATATATATATATATATATATATATATATATATATATATATATATATATATATATATATATACTGTAGATAGTGACATGTTAGGATTAAATTGGTGTTTCTGTATAATGGTAAAATGTTGGTTGTGTGAGCGGTCACTTCCTCTCAACAGATTGCTCGCAATTTTTTCAACCCTCTATTATATAGATGTGTGTGCGTGCGTGCGTGCGTACGTGTGAGCGTGCGTGCGTGCGTGCGTGCGTGCGTGCGTGCGTGCGTGCGTGCGTGCGTGCGTGCGTGCGTGCGTGCGTGCGTGCGTGCGTGCGTGCGTGCGTGCGTGCGTGCGTGCGTGCATGGCGTAATGTAATATGTAGATGGCACTGCAAGCCTACGCCACCTGCACTGAAATCACTTCCCTTGAAGGACTATAAAAGCGTCCTGGTCTCCTTATCAGATTTCTGTTAAAGATAAGCTTCGTAGTGATGTCCACTTTGGAGAGATTATTAAATTCAACATACCTTTGATTCCCTAATGCGTCTTTAGATGTAGGAGCCATTAAGTCTCACTGAGAAGGCATCAGAGCCAGACACCTTCTTCATATGTTGAAAGGTGCTAATGCAAACTAGACTTATAGGAGGAAGGCCATTATATTAATTATAGTCAGTCAGAACCTGAGAAACAATGCTCCATTGAAATTGTACTTTTCTCTTTTAAGCTTGAATTTACGATTATATATATATATATATATATATATATATATATATATATATATATATATATATATATATAATCTCGCTTATATATATATATATATATATATATATATATATATATATATATATATATATATATATATATATATATATATATATATATATATATATATATATATATATATATATGTATGTATATATAAGCGATTTCCCTTGAAATGAGAAATATTGACGTGACCTCAAGTCTTTTCCAAATGGGAATCGATAATGTGGTCAATCATTTAAAATTAGTATATAAATAAAGTAAGTATTTTATATTTTATATTTCCAACCATAAATATGTTATCTGTTCGAAGATTCGTCAAACACGTGGTACACAGTACGCCAAGATACAAGAACGCTGCCAACATGCTATATATTGTTAAAGGGAAACAAAAGGCATGTTTTGGAGGTTATGCACCTAAAACAGTTGCTAAAAAGTAACCATTTTCCAACAACCAATTTTAGTTGGAAAAAGTAACCATTATCCAACTAAAATAAATAATTCACGCCATTAGTTTACTCAGAATTTATTCTGAAAGTGGGCGATTCTGGTCAGATTTAAGACTTCCCGGCGGCAGACATTTTATCATGACCGCAGCGTTGTTTGCCTACCAAACTCTCGTCGCGTCGAACTGTGCCATAGGTTTTAATGTCGTGAAAGAAACAATGCATACGGTGGCCGCTTCCATCGAATTTTAAAAGCAAGACTTGCAATGTGCCATTCTGCGCGGCATACGGATGCACCAATTATACAGCGAGATATATTTTCTTTCCCTTTGGGCAAACCAGGACTAAAGCAATAGATCTACAAATGGCACAATTGCGGCCGGGCAAACCCTCGCAATTTGTTTCGATTCACTTCGCAGAAACATGGTCGAATTTGATTTTTCAAAATGTCGACGACGGCGAACTTTAAATCCTGGAGCAGTGCCGACAACATCAGCCGAACTGTCAGTGTGACAGTGTCGGTGTCGATCGAGCGCACCGAAGTCAGAACGAGAGTGGTTAGTACTCACGCACCAGGCATCACGAGAATCTACTCTCTTTTAAATTTGAAACGAAAGCAGCACACCCAAGTGTATTGGTAAGTATATTACTAGAATATTTACAAATATATAGGTTTTCATTTCGCGTCTTCCGGGACTGGAAGCAAAGGCAGGTGAGGGAAATTCTAGGTGAACAATAATATGTATTATATATATATATATATATATATATATGCATATATATATATATGCATATATATATATATATATATATATATATATATATATATATATACTTATATATACATTTATGTATACATATGTGTATATATATAGTTATATATATATATATATATATACTTATATATACATATGTGTGTATATATATATATATATAGTTATATATATATATGTATATATATATATATATACATATGTATATATGTATGTATATATATATATTATATATATATATATATATATATATATATATATATGTATGCATATATATATATATATATATATATATATATATATATATATATATATATATATATATATATATATATTATCGTGGAGCATGGGGTATTGTGTGGGAGTTCTTCTGAGACTGAATGTTTTATTTTCCCTATCCAGATGACTTCGTATTGAACCCATATCTGTTCCACAAGTGAAGTGCATCCAAAACTGAACCCGACCCCAATAAATGGATACGGGTGATTTCCGTCCTCAACATATTGGTTTTCAGCCTCAACATATTGTAAATACAGTCTTAAATTGTCTGATGCTTTAGTTGATTATTTGCTTCACTCATCAGTGTAATGACTGATTTGAATATATGTTGATGAAATGTCTACGTATCGTAAACTATAAGTTATAAAGTTGGTCGAAATCAAGAAATTATTGGTCGCTCCCTTTAGATTTAGTCTCACTTGGTTGTTTCCCTGCAGGCGAACGAAGATTAATGCACTTTTTCACCCTCACTAATAATATCAATGTATATGTAAGTTTCAGCACTCTGCGTATCAGCACGTAATATAACGTTAACATTATCACGAAACAAGTCACTGTCAGCTGATAAATATCTAGTGACAGTAGTCCATGAAAACTTGATAAACTTGGTTGAACCCCCATTCTGGTATCATGGACATGACTTGTATACATGTTGGAGACGACCAAGTTGCGTAACTTATATTTGACCTGTGCTGCATTAGCCCTAACACAGCTCATTATAGGCTGTTTCAGCCAGTATATTCAATGCCTGCCGTTGATCTATTGCAGACCATTGCAACTCTGTTGTTACCGGAGCCTACAACAGTGATTTATATATCACCGAGTGACGTGGCTGTGCCTATGGATGCTGTCTACAGGAATTCCAGTTGCCTACACTACTAGTAAATTCTTCTCTACTATGATGATTCACCTGGACACAATTTTTATTTAATTCTAATTTGTTATCATTCATTCTTAATGATTTATCCAGTTTCCATAACAAATTAATAGATTAAGTACATGGTAGCATAATACATAATAGGTCATTCATGTTTGCTGTCACTTTCGTTGCTATTACATGTATATTATTTATTGTATAGCTAACTGTGGCTTTGCCTATTCAGTGTAACTGAACAAATTAATGTTTCACATATTTCACGAAAGAGAGAGATTCATGCTTCCATCTGGGCAACATCACTCGTAGTTAATTTATATATAAAGTACCAATCGCTCTCTCTATGACTGTCCACTACTGCAGCTTTGGCTTCCAATTTTAGGACTTTTGTGTTTTATATCCAGTGTCTGCTTTTCAGCCTTCCCTGTCAAGGATACCGAAACTGTACGGTACACCACGCGCACCAGACTGAACCATGGTTATGTAGGAAGATAGGCTAAGGACGGTGCAACACAGACCGACACAGAAGCACCACCTCCTTCACTGACTCAGACGAGTCATCATACAAACCACATGGTGGTACTTTTCTAAGTACAACTTTTGGGGATGTACATGTAGAAACGTTTCAGGCATGCATGTAGCACTAAGTGTAAAACAATTGTGTGATATTAGGGAGTGTTTGTATCCGGATGGGGAAAAATACCCGTCATACTCCTGGATGAAAATATGGGTTGCTCTAGGAAATGATGGGTGGGTGGCAGATTTATTTGTATACCAACCATACGATATGTATTAATGATAATGGTCCTGACCCCACATCACCAATACAATAATACTTACAATGCTGCACACACCTACTGTTTCCTTGAATAGCCCTTAATAATGATCTAGCCAGTTGTATATTAAATATATGCTTCTATAACATTTGATAACATTTATGAAAACAAGTAAAAAAATTAAAACATGAGTGTTTATTTTGGGTCTTTTTGTAACAATGAAATTGTGTATAAAATAACCAATGCTTGCATTTAATAGCCTCGTTTACGAATCCTGTTGTTACTATTAGTGAATCTGTGAATTGTTTATGGTCAACAAGCAAATCAGCCTGTCCTAATTCCAGAGGTGTCATCTCCGAGAGATTTTTATGCGGGACACAGCGCGCGAATGAAGTTCGCCGCCTCACTCACTAAAAAATTGTGCGACTAAAACGCAATATTGACCCGACAGCAAACATACCTAATATGTAAACAATAACAATTCATATGTCGGCATTCAGTGAAATATTTATTTCTTGACAATGTTGCGGTGTTCCTGATTGTATGAGGACACAGCGTTGCGTGCTGACTCCATCACCTTCGCACTGGGGGCAAAGACAGAGGGGCGCACATCAGTGTTCATCTTAACAGATAGCAGAGCACATGTTGTGCCCTGCGCTAACTCACTCCGAAAGTCAGTTTCGATTTTGCGGACCATGCTGAATACCCTCTCGCTGGAAGCGTTCGACAGTGGCACTACGAGGAATGCAAGCATTACCTTCGCAAGGAGAGCAAACCTCGCTGTGTCACTGCCGTCCCGCCGCTCAGACATGTCTCCCCAGAAGGCATCCAGCCGGGTCTCGCCATGAACATAAGTGGGCAGGGTGCGATCATCATCCAACTGGTAGGCTGTGAACTCGAGTCGAAGTGCAACGCGCTGGTCCTCTGCGATGATGTGAGGGGGCAACTTGGCAGCCAAACGACACACTGAAAAAAATACACAACGAATAAAGTTAAGAATTACATCTCAGCATGAACTAATCGTACATCATTTTATATAATTCAAGAAACGAGAAACGGTAAAATGCCACTAAAATAAGGCAACTCTCCCCAAAATAATAAGCATAACCAGAAGCCCCCTATTGGCTCAAGTGTGAACTAAACCTAGAAACAGTATGAGCGATAATAAGGGGCCAAACTGTGTCTGTGTCTGACCCAAAAAAATAAATAATTTATATTTAGGCCACTAATTAAGTTTAGTATGCCTAGTATGCTTACCGGAAGAGTAGGTTTTCGCAATCTTGCTGTCGGGAAATATGCCGGGAAGCACCTTGCTTAATCGTCGGTCGCCGACATCGGGATGTTGTGGTATGCTACCCAGTACGCTATCTTCGTTTCCGCCCTCGTCAAACCATCGATGGCGTTGTCACCTTGGGCGATGTACTGGCCAATCCCACCCTTTGTTGCCGTCGTTGCCTTCGACAATTTACGGTGTCGAGTGGTCTCGATGTGGCGTTTCAACTCCGCCCGCCCACCAGATGTTATCGTGAAATCACACGCGCATAATGTGCAACGTGCATTCCCTTCAAACTGGGATTTTCCGATGCATAGGAATTCGCTGATCCAATTCTCGTTGAATTTAGCTTTTCGTTTTGGCTCCACACGTCTTCTCTTGAAATTGGGTGCCGCCATGAATGATTCGGATAGGCTACGGTAACGGGATTGCCCACAATGCCTTTCAGGCGGGAAATGTTTCTCGACTATCCAGTAGGTGGCTCTCGACCAATCGAATGGACCGATTCAAAACACTTTTTCTTCGAAAATAATCTAAAGTTCGACATAAAAAAATCCTCAAAATAAAAATGTTTTTTCCTGATTTTGTGAAAACGCGGGACATTGTCGCGGTTTCGCGGGACGCGGGACATTTGAGCAAAAAGCGGGACTGTCCCGCGCAATGCGGGACGGATGACACCTCTGTAATTCTTTATGATAGCCTTCGTGTTCTTCCCCATCGAGCGCAGGGAAGCTTGACCGGACGAGGTGGCTGGTACATGCCTTACATTTAAAATAAGTGTCATGTCACAAAATGGGTTTGAGGTACCCTATTTCCGTGTCAAACTTGGATCTTGTGGATGTATCAACAAGGCCAAAATGGTTTGTATCAAATAATTTATATTAAAATTTACACATTCTCTAAAATTCTCAGAAATTGTTCTTGTAGAATACTACATTCTTTAGATATCGTGTAATACATGAGCAGACTTGGTTTGAGCCAAATATTGTACAATATTTTCATTATGCCATCTGCGGGTCATGCAAATTTACACATGTAGAACATTTTTATGTTGATATCAAATTATCATTACTTTGTTTGACTTTGTGCAATATCTCCGTTATTGATATTTGTCAATAAAGATATTAGAAACACATTTCACTTTTGTCATAACTGATACTGACTTGTCTGTTGGATGATCTAGTTGTCAACTTTCAAAACGTGTATTCGGTTCATAGAAACAAGAATGTCCCGTAGCACCAGCTGCTTCAAACACAGTAGATCAAATCCCTGGCTGTTGGTAACGCATCCCTTTGTAGCATAGCACCAATAATTTAAATTAAAGTTTCAACTTTCGGTAATACAATCTCTACATGAATTATATTGATTAAAAGGGAGTATTATTATGTTAAACCCATTTTATCAGGAGTCTGCATTATGATCATATTGACTATTCTCGTATTCATTCCACAAGAATTACGACCCCTTCCCATATGGACTACTTTTTTATCAAGCCTATTAAAATGTACGAATGTCGCAGATATAAGTTACCTCGACTCAGGCTCATCATGTGGCCATGCAATCTTCAATGTGTCTGTGGTGATTTTCACTGCTCGTACATTATTTACTACGGGGTCAGGACATAAGAAAAGAAGTTAATTTATCTAGGCATGTAAATCATTACCTCCACCAACAGGTTCCGCGTCGCAAGTCGCAACCGCCTTTTCGCAGCAGACATACACTTGCCGCTGAACCAATCTGTCGTTTCGACATCTTTGCCTCTCTCCTCTGCAGCTCAAGTTCACAAGGCCTTTCATCGGCACGATTTCACCTATCATGCCCTTACAATGCCAACATTCTTTGTATTTCTGGTTCAAACTGATATTCGGATAGTTCTAAACTGAGTGCTTATTATTTGTCATCGATAAAATCAAAACAACATATATTGTCTAGACACGCATGCGCATTGCATGCGTGAACAGCCACGTTTAAAAACAGCGCCACTAGGCCGAGTTGAAATAAACTTGGGCTTGTAGAAAGTGGCACAGGTGATTACAAGAATTCACAAGTACAATAACTTTTTCCAGGTAAACCACTGGCGTGAAATGTTGATTGGAGTTAGAAAGTGTTAGTTTGTATTAATTCGTTTAGTTGCATTGCCCCAACACACGCCTTTTGTTTCCTTCTAACATTATCATCAAGCTTTGGCACAATATGGACTTTGTCAATAACCACGTGGGTGGTTTAGCTACACGTTTATCTAACCTTGCTTTTCTGATGTTAATCTACGAGTTTAATATATCAATTAAATGCGTCGTCATGACTTAATACAATTAGTTATTAAACGGAATAAAACAACGATTGCTTGAAATCATATTATATTATATCTTGCATTATATATTTCTATTTCCGCAACACCGAAAATATCATTAGAATTCAGTTAATTAATCATTCCAAATGATTCAGGCCTGCCTGGATTACGCATATTATCCCGCTGTTATCGGCAAGCTTCAATGTCTTGTTACTAGTCACAAGGAAACGCAGCAAGACTGGGACTTTCCATTCATTCAGCTATATCTACAGCGATAGCGGTTGTTTCGAAGAGATTGTCAGAATGGTTTATTGTGCGGCATTTGGTTGTAACGAAACAGTTGTAAGAATAGCGTAACATGTCGTTCATTTTAGTGCACTACGCGGCCTACTTTGCTAAAGAAATATCCGGGAAAATGAAGCTTTATAACTTTAAGCCGACGAAGCACAAACTTATTTCGACCGCGACCCGGAGAAAGTGGCACGCCTGAATTATCCTGGTGCTAAGCTATCTTTGAAAGAGCATGATGTGCCAAAATTATTCCAAGTAGTGGAAGCTATTTTGATGTCATCAATCCTTAGAATCAGAAGTCCGATCGCAGTCAGCGACACGGACAGCGACGAGTATGTACCTACGATTGAAGGCGAGCGGGCCTCGCAAACGGACTGCACGTCACTGTCAGAGCGATCTTTTACTTTTGTCATAACCATAAAAACAACCACCTAGAGCCGCCAACCTTCTCCTTTACCATACACATCACGTTATTAAAACTTTTTCTTATTCCATATAAAGCTCAAAACCATATGGAGCTAGACGTAGGAGATGGCGATTTTTTTAATGTCATGTGGAATGAAGAATAATTGTGGTCGAAGCCGAAGACTACTGGCTTGGTTAAACTGCTCCTAAAGAGTCGAATTCGAAGATGATTATATGATATCACTTGGCGCTAGCGATTCTAAATCGTTACATTTAACTTTTTATTCCGGAAAATTGACATCGCCACCTCTCGCCATAATAACGGTAGTGAAACTATGCTGAAGAATTGCATAGAAATCACTGCCTGAATGTAAGCCCATTTCATCAATGACGTCACAAAACTACGTGATTGCTGATCTCATTAACTTTAAATTTTACACGCGGTTTAAACGCATCAAACATCTAATTTTACCTATATATATATATATATATATATATATATATATATATATATATATATATATATATATATATATATATATATATATATATATATATATATATATATATAGGCTTATGTTAACTTTTTATGTTGGCTTTTTGTACATACGATATTACATTTTGTGTACACACCGAAAAGGGATTTTTGCTAATGCCTTGTTGTTATTCCCTTTACATCAAACTGGCCTATGCTTTACAGGCTGACGAAGAAACAAGCACATCCCATGTCACCATCGCGTGTGAGACCACCCACACTCTTGTGTCGTGCAAAATGACGTCCCATGGAAGCGCCGGTGCTAACTAAGGTTTCAGCTGTTTCGACTATAACAAAAGTCATGGTTGCGCTTGGAAACGAAAGTGTCTTGGACGGAAGGTGGAAGTTTTCTCGACCGCAGGCATCGAACGATGATTTAATGACTAATGTAACCAACGAGAACTATGAAATCAGCACTGGCGCAATGAACTATCAACAACTTGCATATGCCTTGATGGCTACGCTTGGCATATTTGGAAACGCTGTAGTTATTTTTGTCATATTACACAGCGCATCGATGCGAAGTAAGTTTACAAACATCTTGATCTTAAACCAGAGCAGCATTGATTTCGCGACGTCCGTACTAATATTGATTTCGAAAGTGTTGAAAAGTTATAACGAAAACTTGTCCGGAGTGGGCGGTGACATCTTGTGTAAATTCTGGCTGAATGAACTGCCGCTGTGGAGCTTAATGGTATCGTCGTCCTACAGTCTGATGGCTATGACCATTGAACGGTATATGGGGATTGTGCATCCAATGTTCCATCACACCTCTTTCTCAAAGACAAATGTTATATTCTTAGCGTGCGCCTCCTGGTGGCCAGGACCGATATTGATGTTGTGTTTCATGGTGCCAACTTACGATGTAATTAATGGTAGTTGTACAATGATTAAAATCTCTGACCAATCGTTGAGGAGGGCAATCGGTGTGGCATTATTCGTAATGCAATATCTAATCCCAATTACTGTGTTTATTACATGCTACAGCAGGATGTTTATACGTCTACGAACTCATGTCCACCCGGAAGCACCAAATCTGTCCCACGAGGCAACGGTTAAGAAGGCACGCGCCAGACGCAACGTTCTAAAAACTCTGTTGCTCGTCGTTATTGGATATCTCCTGTGTAACTCTTGGAACCAGTTAACTTTTCTTGCTTTCAATATTGGCGCCCCTCTGGACTTCTCCAGTAATTATTATAATTTCTCCGTTATAGCGATGTTTGCTAACTGTTGCATCAATCCTTTCCTCTACGCGTTGCAATATCGCCCGTACCAGAACGAACTGCAGAAAATCTTCTGTAAACGCGATACATCTGTTGTGAGTGAAACGTAATTCTCAGTAAAATCCACTTACGCGCGCTCGCTCGCTCGCACGTACGCACCCACCCACGCAAGCACGCACGCACGCACGCACGCACGCACGCACAACACACAGTGCATGTGGGTTACTATGTGTTGTCTCTCATTGTTTACTATCTGAACTGACCTTGAGCTGTTTTATTGTAAGAATACAACATTGTTGGTTACTGTGTAAGGTGAGCTGTGGTAAATATAGCTCGCAGCGACTGTGGGTGATCAAGTTCTACGAAGAGTATATTAATTATGTATAATATGTGTACCTGTCGTCAGAATGTTGACGTTGCAGATGTTATTTCACCAATGTGTTCACGGTGAAGGGTCACTGGTTGATTGATACTGTTAATTTAATATTGTAGTTATGTTGTTTGTTCACTACATTATTAATGTTGAATGTTTACTGAATGCTTTATGTTACTGATTTATGAATATATTCAAAATGTTGGTTCACTATATGAGTAATGCTGCTTGTTTATTAAATGATTCGTGTTGCTGGTTCACTAACTGATTCAAGTTGTTGGTTGGTTGCATGAGTAATATTGTTTGTTTACTTACTTATTTATGTTACTGGTTCACCAATTGATTCATATTGTTGGTTCACTGTTTGTTTACTTAATTATTCCAGTTTCTGTTTCACCAAATGATTCATATTGCTGGTTCACTACATGAATAATGTTGATTGTTTTCTAAATGATTCGTTTTGCTTGTTCACCGGCGTTATATTGCGCAAGAAAACTTACGAACTCACAAAGGCACCTTCCAAACGTTTAATTGCATTTGAACACTTTGATGTCATTTCAGCCAATACTTCCAAACCAGTGCCCATTCAGTGCTGGGAGTACCAATATCATTCCTGCGTCGCGTGTTCGAAATATGGACCAACTGCTATCTATGGTCGACCAGATTATTAAGTGCCAGTTGCAACTACCATCTATGCAGGCTATCGTCAATTCGGCGTTATCTAACACCTGAGGCTACAAGACGTTCGGTTCAAGCCCTTATAACATCACGGCTGGACTATTGTAATTCGCTATTGCTATGACTACCACTTGCACAAATCGAACGCATACAGCGGATCCACAACAAAGCTGCCCGCTTGGTAACTAGGACACGGCAACGTGACCATATCACTCCTGTGCTGCAGGCTCCGAATTGGCTACGCGTGCGTCACCGAATCGAATTTGAAGTGTTAGTCATTGCGTTTACATGTTTACATGTTTACATTGCCTGGCACCCAATTATCTAACTGAACTGGTTTATGTGCACCACCGTGGTAGCAGACTACTACGTGTTGTTGGTTCACCAATTGATTCATGATGTCGGTTCACCAAGTCATTCTTGTTGTTTTCCCGATTGCACTGTCCAATTGTTGCTTATTAAATGTATAGTTGTTCCACCAACTAGGACATGTTGCTTGTTTTCTTTTTACAATGTCCTTGCTCGGCTTGCAACCCACTAGTTAATAGGTTATTCCGTAACATAAATTAGGGTTAGCGTCCTGTGGCCAGTTACATGACGGGCACCCAACTTAGTTTTGCCACCTAGTTGGACAGATGCTTGGGTGCCGTGACATGGCTGCCTTCCCCAGCTATCACCAACTGGGTTCAACAAACGTGACTAATCGATAAATAGATCACCCCATTTAAAGGCAAATCTTCCCAGAATTCAATTCATCATTAATCATGATGATGTGTAAACATAGCATTAACTTCACAGCCTGCAACAGCAATTGAGACAGGCTGGGGATTGCAATTAGACAATTTATTAATTATGTGGCCCTTGTGAATTTAATTCATTTATGCAGCACCACAATTAAAGCAATCCAATTTAATTCATCCTCTGGTACAATGTATTTCCCATGCGTGGTGTGAATAAAAACGCATTACGGTTATATATAGCAGTTTTATAATTTAACACAACTTGTCACCAGGTAACGGTAATGATATTTAATTCAAATAAGTCCCTGCTTCTCAGAAAGGCATCAATAAAATGCCTATGGGAATGGTCCTGGTCAAGATAGATATGTTAATTAGTTATTAATCAATCAACAACTGTGCAGCTTTTAGGAATACATCAAAGCCCGGATTGCACCAGAAGTTGTGTTCTACATTTTATGTGAACTCAACTGGCCGCCTGTCAACAACATCTAATGATGGTGGTAATTAGCCTAAGTAGGTATGGCACTGGACATAGGCCACTGGAAGAGAATACAATAATTAATTGTCAACATCTGTCTGATTTACAAATGAACTCCCGCTTTTCAATTGAACGTAGTGACAAGCTATATGCGATGCTAAGAACAGAAAGCGTAAGAACGTAATTAAGTTGCTCGTGTGTCAAACGGTAATGCAGAAGTAAAAGCGAAAACCCTCAGTAACGTCAAGCGATAAATGTGATGATGTATTAATTAATGAGTTGAATGTATATGTCTTTAATTGGATCCAGTCTGATGCGATTAATTAGGAGCACTTTCCGTGGTGTTATATTTAGATGGCGGATGCATACGCTTTCGATTTTGCTTAACGATATGACACTAATTCAACATTCGTTGTAGGGATCAACACCAGCTTTTGACATATGGAATATATCTTTGTCCGGGTTTCTCTTGTTTCCTCTTACCTTCCCCTTATATATATATATATATATATATATATATATATATATATATATATATATATATACATATATATATTTCGCTCGCACTCTTTCTCTCTCTCTCTCTCTCTCTCTCTCTCTCTCTTTCTCTCTCTTTCGCTCATTTACTCACACGCCGGCAAATGCGTGCGCTCGTAAGTACGTACGTACGCACGCACGCACACACGCACGCACAAACACATTAATGAGGTTTGTGAAATCTGGAATGTAATGTGGTTTTTCAGCTTCCATTGATTATCACTGCGCTGTGTGTGTGTGTGTGTGTGTGTGTGTGTGTGTGTGTGTGTGTGCGTGCGTGTGTTTATGTGCGTGTGTGCGTGCGTTCGTGCGTGTGGTTCAATTCTCCAACGTAGGCAACTTTGACAAAAGTGTGTACATCTAATGAAGGCAAACATTCTCAATCTCAAAATAGGCAAGCGTGCTCCGTACGCTGTTATGTTGTGTTGATATAAATCACATAACAGTCATATATGTAAACCACGTTTTGTTCGACTGCAGATTGCGCTCCCAGTGTCTAGCGTCACCTTTCTCGTTGCGCTGTTTGAAATTCACACTGTTTGAATTGTCGTCTCGCTTGGTTTTCCTCATTGACGTGATCTCCCCGTCTGTTTTGAAAGTAGCACTTCTTGTGAGTCCTCGTTGCTCCATCTGGCGATCAGCTAGCAGTTTCCGCATATTGCGGAAGGAACGTTATTAGAAATATTAAGGTGGTCTATCAAACAAATAAGCCAATGTTAAATCACCGACTTTATGAATGTACATAATGACTTAAGGTGTCCACTAATTGGTAAGATCCAACGTGATTTTCTTTCTTGGAGCGTTAGTATTCACTGATGACTGCACATCAAAGAGGAAACACGCCCTGTTGCAGTCGTTGTTGAAAGAGCGATTTCAACAAGAAGAATGGTGAGTGCTTAGTGAAACTAGCCCCAGCACACGAATCAGAAACCTGACAACATTGACCGACGACAGAGTCATCGTTGATGATGCGAGAAACGAATGATCAATGAACGGATATTAACAACGACTTCGGTGTCACATCAGTTTAAATTACTTTCAATCACGCTTCTTTGCACAACCAACAGCATGGTGATTATAAACAAACGACTGTATCATAGGTTTGTTGTGCTTACTAAGCAGCGTTGGCTAAAACTGTCATTGCTCTCAAAGCACATCACGCGGTATTTTATACTGCGCAAGGTTTTAAAGCATCCATGTATTGCTACCGACATTTACCGCCAGCTACGGCATCACTGCCGTACACACCGCCTGCTCGGCGCCACTCTCGCGTCCGACCGGGAGCAGTTCGGCCGCTGGAGCTAGAATCAACGGGTTAGAGACCACCACTCTGTGAGTACACGACAGGTTACACATTTTGTTACGTCACATGGCAAAGACACCAGGTAGAAGGCACCAGGTAGAAGGCACCAACGGCTTTAAGCATAAAATGCCAAACAATAACGTTTGATCAATGTTATCCGTTGATCATAAACAATTATAATGCTATGACGGTAACCAGACGATCGAAACAAAGCTTCCGACACAGTGTATACGACATGAACGAATGTCGAAATTGACATGTCATGATTACTCATTATTAATTATCTAAATTACTTATTTAAATAACTATATGTATGCAGGTTACACATGTGTGGGATATTTACTACCTACTGGCATAGACACCACGTAGAAGGGACACACTGTTTTAGTGTCTCTTCCGAAAGACACAGGCAAAGTGGGATGAACCAATCATTAATTTGGGTCGTACCATATTATTTCCCAGCTACCAGATGAGAGTGTGTGCAGCTCCGTGATCCTGCGTGGTGCGCCATAGAGCTAGTGTCATATGATTTGCTTTAAACATGTCGTAGCCACAATCAAGTCCCCAATTTAAAAAATACATTATTCCAAATGAATGGTTAACTGCGTGGGTATATATATATATATATATATATATATATATATAAATATATATATATATATATATATATATATATATATATATATATATATATATATATATATATATATATATTTATATATATATATATATGTATATATATATATATATATATATATATATATCTTACAAGAAGACAATTTGCTATAATGGTACCTCGTGTCCTCTAGTTCTTCTATCTTTCTTAGGTGAGAAAAAATATATCTGTCCATATGTTCATATCCATTCCATATCTTATAAACTGTTGGTCTCTAAACCACTTTGTCTCTAGGATTGTTAAACCACGTTCTTTTAGACGCTCTTAACATATATAATAATACACTTCTAAGAAATGCAATAATATAATGGGTAATTGTTCTCAAAGAAGCCGAAGCAAGGATGTCACCATTTAAAAAAAGAAGGTTATACGCAGTATCAATACGATTATTACGGAAGGTTAGTTAGCATTTTCGTGGAGACATTGCATCTATACTCCATTTATTTATAACCCATTACATCGACATATTTGACTTTGATTGTTAGATCGGATAAGTCGCAAAAGTGTGAATAGTCTTATGTTAAATATATAGAGCTGGACCACTCTTGCCCTTTTTTCTGAATTTTTACAGGATCCGTTAAAAAAATAATTAATAATAGTTTTTTCTGATCATTTCATCAATCATTTCGTAGTGGATATTAGAGCTAGCCTGTCGTAGTGGATACTAGAGCTAGCATGTCGTAGTGGATACTAGAACTAACATGTCGTAGTGGATATTAGAGCTAGCCTGTCGTAGTGGATACTAGAGCTAGCATGTCGTAGTGGATACTAGAGCGAGCATGTCGTAGTGGATACTAGAACTAGCATGTCGTAGTGGATATTAGAGCTAGCATGTCGTTGTGGATACTAGAGCGAGCATGTCGTAGTGGATACTAGAGCTAGCATGTCGTAGTGGATATTAGAGCTAGCATGTCGTAGTGGGTATTAGAGCTAGCATGTCGTAGTGGATACTAGAGCTAGCCTGTCGTAGTGGATACTAGAGCAAGCATGTCGTAGTGGATACTAGAACGAGCATGTCGTAGTGGATACTAGAACTAACATGTCGTAGTGGATATTAGAGCTAGCCTGTCGTAGTGGATATTTGAGCTGGCATGTCGTAGTGGATACTAGAGCTAGCATGCCGTAGTGGATACTAGAGCTAGCATGTCGTAGTGGATACTAGAGCTAGCATGCCGTAATGGATACTAGAGCTAGCATGTCGTAGTGGATACTAGAGCTAGCATGTCGTAGTGGATACTAGAGCTAGCATGTCGTAGTGGATATTAGAGCTAGCCTGTCGTAGTGGATACTAGAGCTAGCATGTCGTAGTGGATACTAGAACTAACATGTCGTAGTGGATATTAGAGCTAGCCTGTCGTAGTGGATACTAGAGCTAGCATGTCGTAGTGGATACTAGAGCTAGCATGTCGTAGTGGATACTAGAGCGAGCATGTCGTAGTGGATACTAGAGCTAGCATGCCGTAGTGGATACTAGAGCTAGCATGTCGTAGTGGATTCTAGAGCTAGTATGTCGTCGTGGATACTAGACAGGTTTGATTTTGTCGCTAAACGATTCTGAAACGAGACGAGCGAAAACATTGAATTGAGGAAGGATATTTAAGTCGTCTGATCGTGCAATTCGTTTTGAATTTAATTAAATGGAATCGGTGTTTATTCAACAAAACATTTCAATATACATACGACAAAATATGCAATGAAATGTTGAATGGGAAATGCAAGAAGTGTAAAAACGTATACATTAGCATTTCTCATTGCACAGTACATGCGTAAATGTTATAATCAATTCGTATCAAAAGAAATATATCAGGTAACTATACACAAAAATATATTCCCAACCATACAATAAGCAGCATATCATTATTGAATCGACTCTACAAAATAGGGCCATACTCATGGTAATTGACTTCAATGTTGTTCTACAGTACTTGTTTTTGAGGTTGTATCTATTGTCGTGTATGTGAGTGGTGTGCACCATTTAAAATGCATCTCCTCTAAGTTGCCATTGTAATTCCAGTCCTACAGAAGTCAGTCCTCTAAGTTGTTATTGTAATTCCAGTCATACAGAAGTCCTCTAAGTTGTCATTGTAATTCCAGTCCTACAGAAGTCCGCTAAGTAGTCATTGTAATTCCAGTCCTACATAAGTCAGTCCTCTAAGTTGTTATTGTAATTCCAGTCCTGCATAAGTCCTCTAAGTTGTCATTGTAATTCCAGTTCTACAGAAGTCCTGTAAGTTGTCATTGTAATTCCAGTCCTACAGAAGTCAGTCCTCTAAGTTGTTATTGTAATTCCAGTCATACAGAAGTCCTCTAAGTTGTCATTATAATTTCAGTCCTACATAAGTCCCCTAAGCTGTCATTGTAATTCCAGTCCTACATAAGTCCTCTAAGCTGTCATTGTAATTCCAGTCCTACATAAGTCCTCTAAGCTGTCATTATAATTCCAGTCCTACAGAAGTCCTCTAAGTTGTCATTATAATTCCAGTCCTACATAAGTCCTCTAAGCTGTCATTGTAATTCCAGTCCTACATAAGTCCTCTAAGATGTCATTATAATTCCAGTCCTACAGAAGTCCTCTAAGTTGTCATTATAATTCCAGTCCTACATAAGTCCTCTAAGCTGTCATTGTAATTCCAGTTCTACAGAAGTCCTCTAAGTTGTCATTGTAATTCCAGCCCTACAGAAGCATGATGCAACAACTATGTGATACATCCTCCACCATGTACACTCCCATTCACCGGGCATGTCGGAATTTAGGGATATCAGGTTTTGGTATTTCTCCCTGAAAACCGAGGGATGTCATTCTAATGAACTTCACAAAGAAGGTTACTTGTTTTTATAGTGCTGCGAAATAGGCTACCGATGTCAAACATGACTGCGGTCACACCCCTGGCCACCAGCTAATGATATCCAGTGGTGGCCGCGGTTGTTGTTGCCATATATTGCAGCAGGTAGCACCACTATGTGCAATATTTGTCATAAAGACATTCACAACATTTCAAGATTCTAGCCCTACTCATTACTGAGTTATTGGAGATCACACATACCCAACATTAGTAAACTCCGATATTAATTAAACAAATTCTTTAGGAAGTTTATTGTATCAACGGGTGTCCGATGTTTCAGCCCATAACTGGTTTGGTCCATGGGCCGAATCACCCGTTTTCGCAACCGGTGAATCGTGAAATGTTTTCGCTCGCAAGGGCCAAATCAACCGTGCATGCAACCGGTGCCAGTGGGCTCCATGGGCCGAAACAATTATCCATCGCTATTTCAATCATTTGACCGACTTTCGACTTGCGTATTCTAACTGAGAAATGGGCTACGTGGACCTTATTACGTTCCATCATTTCGATAATTAGACGAAAGCGACTATTCCTAGAATTCCGCTACTAACGTGGACCAAAATGACCGGAACTTAATTCAATACCGATGCCGATTTCAGTGAAGTGGGCCGAACCATCAGTCGGCATGGGCCGAACAATCCGCGAGGCGTGTCAACAAATTTCATTCAAAATAGTATATTTAATGATCCAAACATAACTTTCTGAGACACAGTAATTTTAGGTTGATGAACATTTAGCAGAACCTAATATATTGCTATTGTAGCATAAACCTTTCTGCCAACTAACTTCAAATTGCTATATCTCAAGACCTTACCATGATACGGTCAAATTTGATCAAAATCGGGGTTTAACGTATTCATGGGAGATTCAATCATTAATAAAGTAGATCACGGTATGTCTACCACGGACAAGAACAGAGGATGTAGCAGAAAAGGAAGGAAATGTCATGGATTGTGGCACAGGAGGGGCTGCTCTTGTGCACGTGGGAAAGAACAATGCAGAGAAGAAGGGAATGTCGGCCATCGTTGGCAAGTAAAGGAAGTTGGTCAAGAGGAGGCACGGATTGAGCAGATCTTGTTGTCGGGGATATTACCAGTAATGGTAGGCAAGGGCATAGGAACTGTAGGAGGATGGCGATCAACACACCAGTACAGGAGTTTCAGTATGGAGGAGGGAGTAGGCTTCGTAGATATGTGGTTACACTTTGTGTGGAGTTATGACATTTTATGAGAGATGGGCTTCATCTAACAGGGAAGGGAGCTGCATTTTTTGGATGTCAGTTTGTCAGGATGCTCGACGAGAGAACGTGCACCGTAAGCTAATTTAAACTAGTTGTTCAGGGTGTACTTATTGAGGAAACGCAACCGAGAACAAATTAACACTAAAGGAAATGAAATTATTCCTGAAAATGAACTGAATAGAAAAGTGGCTTACACACAGAAGAAAGAGAGTATTAGAAAATGGTGAGATTTCAAACTGGAAATATACAGAATCAGTATTAGAATCTATACTGTTTTTAATATATATATATATATATATATATATATATATATATATATATATATATATATATATATATATATATATATATATATATATATATGAATGATGTCTAAAATGATTGTATGTAGCAAAGTACTGAAACTTGCAGATGACACAAAATATTCAGAAAGATAACAAGTGATGTAGATAAAGAAAATGTTCAGGATGATCTAGACACATTGGTCAACTGGTCTGTAAAATGGCAAATGTTATTCAATTTTGCGAAGGGTAAATGCATACACATACGACATGGAAACACATAAAGCAGATAAAATGGGAGATACTATACTAGGTAGAAGAACAAAAGAAAAGGATTTGGGTGTAAATATATATATATATATATATATATATATATATATATATATATATATATATATATATATATATATGTGTGTGTGTGTGTGTGTGTGTGTGTGTGCGTGTGTGCGTGTGTATGTGTGTGTGTGGGTGTGTCTAAAATAACAACGCTACCTCACTCTACATTGGGCTTGCGTTAAGCTGTATCAAGTTATGAGTAAGTATATAAACACACAAACGCACGCACACACACACACGTGCGTGCGTGCGTGCGTGCGTGCGAGCGTGTGGTCTCTGGACACACTCCGTTTTCTTAAGCTGTCCTATAAATGAGAAAAGAAGATGCAAAGCTCAAATCCACATATGTCACGAGACACCATTAAGCCATGATGTTGAAGTTTTTATATTATTACTGTGCCCTCAAATACCAATAAGGGAACAGACCACAGTAGAGAATTGCATTGGTGGCCATTTTAACGTTTTGTCTGATTATAAGAAAACGTGACCGTCAACAAATTTGACAATTTTTCAAAGCAACTGCCATCATCTCATTGACATGCTGACCAAGTCAACATCACATACCTCCAGCTCTTTTAAAACGCCCCGACGTGCGATGCACGTCAATTGTGACAAAAATAGCCATGTTTTCCTGCGCCCACGTGGCCCACAGCAGAAAAATTCCCATAAACTGTTAAACTCTCAAAAATGCACTATTTCAGAGCCAATAGCTTCTACAAACAAACCTGTGAATATGGCTGCTCAATTGCAATTATGTCACATCATATGAATTGTTTAAAGTCATATATCGCAAATTAATACGCCCTACATTCGTAAGAAACAATAAACAGGAAGGTCAACAGTGGTCTTATCCCAATAATGTTAATTAGAATATGTGCTGGTCGTGCTGGTCAACCAACGTCGTCTCCTCCCGTGTGGGGCGCTGTGATCGCAGTGATAACAGAAGTGGTCTATGCCTCGCTCGAGGATGGATATATCTTATTATCCCGGCGTTGCAATGGGAAAGTGCAGGCGCTGCAAGAGCTTTAATTATGACTCCTTGCAGTACCCAGTCAAGTCTTCGTAGGGGTTTCAATGACAATGATTAAACTTCACGGCCCCCAAAATAATGTACAACTGACGGTTTCACGAAACGTTCGAACCATGCGAAGGAACTTATACGGATGTTTGACGTAGATCTCGTAACTCGGAATAATTATAGCTAAACTTCGTTGAAAACATTTGTGCGTAGCTACGAACTACGAACTTTTGTTCCGAGACAAACATTCCTTCATAAAATTCCCACTCTTGGGGAAGGAAGTCCGGTTTTTTAATATAAGAACCATCCCCATGCACGCCGACCCCGCCTACAACACTTCAGCCCATACATTCAACACTGACATACATATGAGGGAACAAAGACACACAAACTGTTTCATGGCATAGATGATCGTTCGCATAGCTCATAACCTTCTTCTGATCGTGTACTTCTCATCCGCGTCATAACCTCCGTTCTCAACCACCATTTATTCTAAATAAGGAACCACTTTTGTTTCTTGTCAACACAATAGCATAGATACGACGAAAACCAGATCAAAGCTATGCCAGATACAACATACATAAGACAAGCTTTATCGCTCAGTCTCTCTCTGTCTCTCTATTATCTATCTCGATTGTCTGTCTCCGTATCATCTTATTATTATTATTATTATTATTATTATTATTATTATCATTTCAGTTGTCTTTGATATGTCAATTTTCAATCCACATCGTTCCAATCTGCCAAGATCATATAGCATTATGGCTACAACTGGCTCTGTCATCAAGGCATGATTATCTGCAGGTTAATAATCTTCTTCTGTTCTACTAGCACGTCCATCACTATAATGAATAGCCACGGGGTGACCATGTTATACTCGCATATTGATTTCACACTCATCCATCAAGTCTGTTCTCGTTTTATGGTCGTTTGCGGGCGTCACTAGTGTGCATTACCATAACTATTGTGGTTAACTTTTCGGATATGCTTTCCTCAGGCGCCAGCAAACCGCGGTACGTAAGAATGTCTGATCCTGTTGTCCGGTGAGCAACCGTTTGCATCGCACGCACAAACGCATGACGCACGCTCACAAACATGCGCGAACGCACGCATGCATGTATACACGAATATATACATGTACATATAGGCAAGCAGCCTCAAACACACTCTTATATATTCGTGTGGGCTCAGTCGGTCTGTGTGGATGTGTGTTTGTCTGTGTGTATGTATGCATGTATGTCTCTCTGTCTACGTGTCTGTGTGTTTGTCTTTCTGTGTATATGTGTGTATGTGTGTATGTGTGTATATATGTTTGTATGTCTGAATGTGCATGTGTTTGAGTGTGTGTGTGAGTGTGTGTGTGTGCGCGCGCGTGCGTGCGTGCGTGTGTGTATGTGTTTGAGTGTGTGTGTGTTTGTGTGTGTGTGTGCGTGCGTGCGTGCGTGCGTGCGCACGTGCATGCGTGCGTGCGTGCGTGTGGCGTGCGTGATTGCTTGCGTGAGTGTGTGTGTGAGGGTGGGTGGGTGTATGCATACATGCATGCATATATGTATGTGTATATGTTCGCAATTTTTAATGAAAGGGATGCCATAAAATTATATTATAAAGGATAGGCATATTGTAATGTTAAAAGATATTCATTGTGAAGTATATAACGTTTGCTAAAATATTAGATGATGCCATTATAAGGGATAGGCATGTTGCAACGTTAAAACGTATTTGTTGTGAAGTACATAACTTGGGCGTTTCAACCGGGTACACGTTATTTACACTGGAGTAATAACTGTCAGTTCGTAGATAGTTAAGTAATGCAGACGTACGGTTTCACATAATATAGTTACCAGTTGAATAGCGTATTTTACTTGGGAGACCACTTATCAAGTGTCACCTACCTTTATTTTGTGGCGAAACGATTCTGAAACAAGACGAGCGAAAACTTTGAATTGAGGAAGGCTATTTAAGTCGCCTGTTGGTGCAGTTCGACGTGAGGCACTTGGACGCAATGATATGTTGTGACTTGATAGGTAAGGACTTGCTGACTTGTTGTTTGCAAACACCTAGCATATTTATGTCTTTCATTGAACTGAATCTGAATTGAATTAAATTGAATCGGTGTTTATTCAACATTTCAACATCGTACCATGACATTACAATAATTATGCATGCGACAAAATATACAATGATATGTTGAATGGGAAACGCAAGATGTGTAAACCGTATAACTTAGCATTTCCTATTTCACAGTGGATACAAAACAAAAATGTTATATTCAATTCAATTCAATTCGGATCAAAATACATATATAACAATATATTCCCAGCCATATAGTAGACTATTTCCAGAGGACTACGTAACATATTTGACAGGTAAACAGGTTTTGTATTATTTCAAGGTCATAGGTCAAGGTCAACATATTACAGCAATTTTCCATAACCTTATTTAATTGACTCGGCAAATTAGGGCCTATCACTCTTATGCAAATTGACATCAATGTTGTTCTACAGTACTTGTTTTTGAAGTTATATATATGTTTCGTATATGGCGATTGTGAGTGGTGTGCACTATTTGAAAATGCACCTCTCCTGTGTTGTCATTTTAACTTCGACAGAAGCATGATACAACAGTTATGTGATACATCCTCCATCGCATAAAGTCCCTTGGGAAATGTGGATGGCGTGTTATGCATGAATTTGTTTAGAACCTGAATTGATGGGAGTAATGTTAATGCTTTATGTACTGCAGCATTAGAGCTTCCAGATGATCAGCACAGTTACGCATCAGGCCGAAATCACCAATACAATTGTTTTGGTGTTTCTACCTGAAAATCGAGGTTTGTCATTTTAATGAATTTCACAAAGGAGGTTACTTGTTCTGCAAATATGCTACCAATGGGAAACATGACCGAGGTTACACCCCTGCCCTGCAGAACATTCACTAAGCGGCAGACGGCGCAAGCCTGGGATGAAACCTTCTACATTTATGTCCGGTAACAAATTAGTTTCAACACGCTAAAGAATAATGATAATAATAAATAAATGCTGGAAATGAGTCATAGTACTGTTACTTGACATTTCATATTACACTAGACAACAGTGTGCCGAACATCAATAAATCCATAATATGATACCCTGCTCCGAGAATGTGATTTGAAAGTTTTCGTACTGTTGTATATATATAAACTGGTAAATGAAAAGCGTGTAACAATAATCCTTTCCCATGGAGCACTTCTGATGAATGTTTTAAAGATAATATATTCAAAAGATAGTGTGTCACTCTTATTTTGGTTATCAACTAAGTTTCGCTCATATCTCAAACCTTAATTACACACGCAAGAACGCACACACGCACGAAAGCATGCATGCACACACGCACGCACAAACACACACACACACACACGCATGCATGCACGCACGCACGCAAGCACGCACGCACGCACGCACGCACACACGCACGCACGCACGCACACACACACACACACACACACACATACACACATACAATACATTAATTAGTTCGAGTCCTTGTCCATGACTCGAGTTTAGGATTGAATTCAAGCCTTTTAGAAGTACGATTAAAATGCGACACGAGCAGATATGCCCGTATTAAACAAAACATAATAAATAGATTTCATCTAGATGGCATGAACAAGGTTTATCGTTGCCGGAATGTGAGAAAGTTTCGCATGTACCTACTGGTGATATGCTATTGATAGGGAAAGAGGTGGCGAGACGTCCCTTTGCTATCCCCTCCCATGTAGCAATCAGGCTTGAAACTAAGAATTTCGAGATAGCCAGGGGAGCCGCATATAATCATATCCGTCTGGTTGCAACATGTCTGCAGCAGAAGCTCAGCAATCGGTAAGTTATTTGGAGAGAGAGAGAGAGAGAGAGAGAGGGGGGAGGGAGGGAGGGAGGGAGGGAGGGAGGGAGAGAGAGAGAGAGAGAGAGAGAGAGAGAGAGAGAGAGATAGAGAGAGAGAGGGAGGAGAGAGAGAGAGAGAGAGAGAGGGAGAGAGATAGAGAGAGAGAGAGAGAGAGAGAGAGAGACAGAGAGAGAGAGAGAGAGAGGGGGAGAGAGAGAGAGAGAGAGAGAGAGAGAGAGAGAGAGAGAGAGATTAGGGTCAAGCCGTGAACATAAGAATACAGTTATAATACATGATTTGTGTGAATAAAACGTTGATTGATCCATGACCTGCACTAAGACCTGAAGAATTTCTGGATATTGGCCAAAGTCCAGATACTATAAATGATAATAATATATCATTCTACGTGAACATTAAATATTTGAAATACAAGACAATGATTACGAAATCATAAACGAATACCTCAACCAAATAGCAATACTTAACGCCATCAATACCAATTATTTCATATTCACACCTGTCTTGAATGCAGTCGTGTTTGGAGAGGTTTACAACCTTCTCAAACATATGTGAAATGAGGAGGTCGGGAGAGTAATAGCGTTGTGTTGCATCACCAGGGCAGACTTGCTGCTACATACAACGCACGGAAATAGTAACAATGTGAGCCTAATGGTATTCATACTGTCTCGGTGAGCAGCCATTCTGAAAAGATAATGCATAATAGTACATTTTCCGAATATTCCCTGAGGTAGAAGGGAGGGTGTGTGTGCGTGGATGCGCCCGCGCGTGTGAGGGGAGGGAGACAAGGAGAGAGATAGGGAGATGGAGAACTAAATTCAACTTTACAACAACAATAGTTTAATGTAGGGAAGAAAGTGGCGTAAGTTCACTCTCAGACTCTAATAATATAATTGGATATATAATGATAGCAGTTTATTCAAAACAAAATAAAAACAATATTCTGATGATACTTTCGTTATTCTGAAAGCTAGATATATTAGATCAGGTGATAAAAAAACTGTTTTTCCTTTCACTTGGATCTACAGTACAGGAATAAATGTCTTGTCATGCGTAACAGTTTTGTTCAGTAGCGTCTTTTAGGGAAAAATTTTGTTGTTCTGTAATAGAAAGTGAAGTACATCACCAGAAAAATACTAACAATTTATTTGTTTTTTGACGCTAAACATAATATTATTAAGCACTAACCTCTAACTATATACTATGAATCGCAAAATTCTAAAATATATTTGCATACAGGCAGTAATTTATAATCGAAGTTGAGCGTTTCACACTGCGATTACTTACCGATTGACAGCATTGATCTCTCCAAGATGGCGGCTCGGTGGGGTCAAATTTACAGGCCGACGCACCATCCAGTTATATATAGAGCAGTGGGTTTGACTCATTCGCTGTAGTACCGAACTAACTACGGTCATGCGCAATCCAGTAGTTACGTCCACGCCAACACATAATGGCGCCAAATAGCGAACGTTAACGTAGACACACATAATACAATGGCGCCACATAACTAGTGTCAAAATAATTATTTATCCCATGAGGGCGCCTGCCCGTAAAAGTCACAGAGCACAGTCCCAGTAATGTTCGCTATGGACAGGTTTGCAAATCTTTATGTAGGCGACTGTGGCTAACATTTCATATTCATTACGTAAAGGTTAGCTCAACTGTAGGTACTCTGTTGAAAACATATCATGAGAACCGGGAAATTATTGGTCTAGAATGGACAATAATGTAGTATCAAAAGTGAAAGCAAACATAGAATTCACGCCATACCTTGTTTACATGCAACAAACGTTAAATAAGCCTTTTACTAAGTTCTAATTATGCAGAAAAAATCGGGGCATGTGTGCTAAAAGTCATGGAAAATGCATATATAATTAAAGGTACAGTCAAGCAATATACAAGAGAAAAAATGAAACTCACAGGAAAAATTAGTGGTTTTTGTCGCAATGCTCACGTACAACGCTTTCTTTCTCTATGTACTGCACAGTCAAGCCAGTCAAATTCTTTTCTCACAAACACTGGTTGACACGGAAGCTACATCCAGGCAGCTGGTATGCAAGGCATGACACATTGGCATATCTGCTGGACTGGAACGAGGGGCTCTTCTCGGGCGTGTTTTCTCATATTGCGATGACCCTCGTTACCTCGCACTGGGCTACGTCAGGGGGTGGCCCTGCTCGCTACTCCACTTCACGAAATCACCAGCCACGTTGGTTGTCAGCGTCGACTTGAGGTCATATCTGGTACACACCCAGTACTTGTTACCATTGCTCCAGAGCACCTACACCGGAACGTGTGGTCTCTGTACATGGTAGAATACTGCTCATATTTGGTAGTCGCATATTCTATCGCATCCATCTACTATTATTATGTAGATCCAGGTACAGTGTTCTCTGTGATGCTAAACATTCAAAGAATCATGAAGAAAATGTCTCAGCTTGTAACCACCACCCAAAGAAACAATGACACTACTGCTAATTACATTGGGATTGGAAACTTGTTCACCACAGTGTACTTAATGAGAAGCCTTGTCCATCAACTATATCAACATACACAACTGGTGGGAAATACAATAGAGGACAACTGTTCTATTTCATATCTAAATGTTTCAATGCAATCTGAAATAGTTAATGCTCCCCCTCCACCCTCGCCTCCAGAACTGTAGAATACAAAAAATGTTGTAGCTGGAATAGTTTGAATGTCAACCTTAATGCTATAACGGCAAGCAACTATAACGGGAAGACACCCAATAGGTGTGTGCATATCGACCGGGTCACCCCGGCAATTACGATTGAGCAGCCGCAATCAGCCGGCCAGCCATGTAAGGCGACAACAGCGATACGATGCCTTGTACTTGACGTCTGTGTCACAGAGACCATTAAACCTATGAAGAGGTGCCACTTTGAAGTCAAGTTGTTAGCTGCAAAGATGGTTTCACAACAAAGTACTCTTCTACGATAATATGGCCCCGCATGTTATGCGCCTGACTATTTGTCTATCCATCTAAGAGTTCGGCTGGAGTGGTAGACGTGGCAGGGCGCAGTTGTGCAGCGAGAGAGACGAGGCAAACTAAATCCGTTTAATTGGCAGAGGATTGCCTTATCTGGAAACATGAAATCTAATGTAAGATGTTAATGCAAAGACGCCAAGTTATTCAAATCAAAGGAGGCCATGCAGTATGGTAATTTAGGAATTGTTTGATATTAACTGATGCATGCAACATAGAAGCGATAGTTAAACCACACGCTAGAAATAAACACAGCAAAGTTAGTCAGTGAGATGTAGTAGTAGATGTAATAGGAATAATATACTCGTTTAATGTGCATTGTGCATAGTTGTATAGCAGAATTCCCGTTTCCCACAACGTTTCAGTGCCTCTCTCTCTCTCTCTCTCTCTCTCTCTCTGTGTGTGTGTGTGTGTGTGTTTGTCTGGCATTTTGTGGCCCAGTTTTTCTTGGACTAAACTGCGATTAATAACATTGTTGTGTTAAAAAGAAATATACAAGTCCATGCCGAAAACCAGCCTTATAAAGGCCAAATATCAGGCAGCCTTATGAAGGCCAAATATCAGGCAGATGATTTTCATTTCGTGTGTAGGGGGTGTATGACAGTGAAATATCTGTAGGAGCAGGTAAATGAGTTAAGGCATATGATTTTGATGATGACAGGGCAAGGTGTGAAAGAAGATAGCAGAGGTGGTGCGAACGATGAGAGCAGAGGTGGTGAGACCGAGGAGAGCAGAGGTGGTGAGACCGAGGAGAGCAGAGGTGGTGAGACCGAGGAGAGCAGAAGTGGTGAGACCGAGGAGAGCAGTGGCAATGTGAGGGAGAAAGCTGATAAAAAGAAGAAAGATGGAAAAAGGAAGAATATGCAACAAAAAGAAGATAAACGAGTGAGTGTAGATGGATTGTCAGGTGGCAGGATGGTCGAGGATAACAAGAGCAGAGAAAAGGAGAAGACTGTGGATCAGAAGAAGAAAGATGACAGGAGGCAGAGTATGCAACAACAGAGAATTAAGCGTGTGAGTGGAGAGGGAATGCCAGGTGGTAAGACAGTAAAGGTTGATGATAGAAGAGAAAGGGGCATAGTGTGCGACAGGAAAAGAGCTTTGCTGATGTGGCATCACATGGGAAGGCGAGGAAAACCCGGGTATTTATGGGGGATTCCATAATTAGGAAAGTGGATAAAATTGTAAACAGAGGATATGACATAACAGCATGTCTACCAGGGGCAAAAATAGAGAATATATCAGAGAAGGCAGGACAGGTCATGGATGGTGGCACGGGATGTGCTGTTCTCGTGCATGTGGAAAAGAACAATGCCGAGAAGGAGGGAACGTCATCCATCTTTGATAAGTACAGGAGGTTGATCAGGACACTTAAATAGGCACGAGTTGGACAGATTGTATTGTCGGGGATATTACCAATAATGGGAGGCAGGGGTGAGGAATATAGGAACTGTAGGAGGATGGCGATCAACACACAAGTACAGAAGGTATGTATGGAGGAGCGAGTAGGCTTCGTAGACTTTGTGGGAAGAGATGACTTTTTCATGAGAGATTGACTTCATCTGACAGGGAAAGGTGCTGCAGTTCTTGGGTGTGAGTTTGTCAGAGTTGTCGACGAGGGCACAGGTACCATAAATTATTTAAACTAGATGCGCAGGAGGAACTGACAGAGAAAACTAAAAGGAGTACTACTACAAATACACATCCAAAGAAATGTTCACCAATAATTTCAGACAATGAATTTAAATGTGTATACTTAAATGCCAGGAGCATAGTAAATAAAAAAGTGAGTTAGACATTATGGTAGCAGATATTGATCCTCATGTAATAGGCATCACAGAATCATGGCTATGCAATGTACAGGCTATGCAATGTTTAGGAAGGATATACGAGAAAGAAGGGGAGGTGGAGTAATTTTATATATTAAAGAATCTATCCAAGCATATGAAATAACACTGAAAAGTGAAGATGATTGTGAGGAAGCAATTTGGTGTAACATAGTTACCAGGAACTCAACATTAACAATAGGAGTAGTTTATCGTAGCCCTAACATAGGACAAGAGGAAGATGTAAAATTACAAAAGACGATAAGGGAGGTGAGCAAGGGGGGATGTGTTATAATGGGTGATTTTAACCATAGCCATATACAATGGGAATCATTAGAGAGTGCTGGAGGTGACTACCATCAGTTTCTACTTCTAACACAGGATTGTTTCCTTACTCAACATGTCTTGGAACCAACCAGAGATGGGAATGTGTTAGATTTAATTTTGTCTTCTCAAAATGAATTAGTTAACAATGTTAAAGTACACGAACCTTTGGACAACAAGACAGCAACAGAATGTTTAAAATATGAGATTGAGGGCATTATTGCGAAATGTGTTCCATTAAGAAAACACGGGAAAAGGTCCAGGAAGAAACACCTGTCAAAAGAGACTATTAGAAATTTTTTTCACAAACAGATGCTTTGGAGGGTATATAAACATACTGAAAATGTAGAAGACTACACAAACTACAACGAGGCACTTAACCTAGCTACAACTGAAATTAGAAAATATAAAAGAACCTTTGAAAAAAAATTGGCAGGTAATATAAACAATGTTAAAGTACACGAACCTTTGGGTTCAAGTGACCATAACCAAATCCATTTTAATATAAAAGTAAAAACAGGGAATACATATAAAAACAATGGAGGAGGAACTTCAACAAAGGCAAATATAAAGAGATGAGAACATATCTACCAAATATAGATTGGAATAACTTGCTGAAGAACTAGACATCAACATAATGCTGAATTTGTTTAAAATATGAGATTGAGGGCATTGTTGAGACATTTGTTCCATTAAGAAAACAAGGGAAAAGGTCCAGGAAGAAACACCTGTTAAAAGAGGCTATTAGAAAAAATGCTCACAAACAGATGCTGTGGAGGGTATATAAACACATTAGAATTGTAAAAGACTACACAAACTACAAAGAGGCACTTAACCTAGATACAACTGGAATTAGAAAATCTAAAAGAACCTTTGAACAAAAATTGGCAGGTAATATAAAAATGACAGCAAGAGTTTCTATGCTTATGTAAGGAGTAAACAAAATGTTCGAGATAAGGTCGGACCATTAGAAAACAACAGTGGAACATATGATGATCTAGATAAATTAGTTAAATGAACAGAAAAATGGCAAATGTTATTAAATTTTTGGAATTGCAAATGCATACACATAGGACATGGAAACATGGACGAAAAATATAAAATGGGGGATACTGTACTAGGTAGAACCACAGTGGATTATTGCATCAACCTGTTCCTCAGTGAGGGCCTAGACTGATTTAAATCTTTCTTGTCATCGTCGGACAAACCTGATGTCAGGATTCTTCTCATTCCTTTTTCTCCAAGTGCTATGTTGCTTGTTTGTAACGGTCATTAACGTTCTGATCTTCGAGACACAATTCCATTCTAGGCTTAAATGCACTGAATGCGTCAGCCACAGGTTCGAGTCCCCAGTCTAGGTACATGCAGATTATTGATTCCTGTACCACACATGTTGTTGTGTACTACAATTATAATGTACAATAAATGCAATAATAGTTCTTAAATATAGCTAGAAAACTGTCAGAAGACAGTCACCTTTGTTGTTGTTTGATATAGTTACAGCATACAACTGTTAGATAGAGTCACAGTATATAAAACACAAGGGAAAAAGATACTTGTGTGCAGACTGTACACTTTCTATAGTACTAGCTACAGTATTTACAATTTGATATGTACAAAAATGGGGGTGGTAACCCCCCTGACCCCACGTGTTTGCAGGTGGTGGCCAAATACCGCACGAAAGGTACAAGTGGTGGATGTTCGACCAACCGCACCAGATGGCAGCACATATTATTACAAATACTTCTCAATGTCGACCCAGTCCGGTGACCGATTTTGAAATGTTGGTGCGTTCTGCAGAATAGCCAATGTGCTGGTACGTGGCGAATTCAGGGGCCGGACGACAGTTGCACGAGTGTGCAGCGCTGATACAAACGAATGTAATTCCTAAACATAAGCAATTTAGCCGATTTCAGTTATTTTATTTGCATATCCACACAGGCATATTACCGCCGCCATTTTCACACCGTTGGTGTCACCGGAGCGCGAGGATGTGACGTGATTCGTATGTAACTAGTAAGTGCGGACGCGTTATTTTCCTTCTCACATGCGTTGACTGTTTCGGCAAAATTGTGTACGAATCTGTCGGTTTCTGCTTATCTAGTAAGAAGATGTCCCTACCCTGACTCACCTCCACCACTGCCGTCGATACTAGTGATGCCAGTGTTGCAGGGTATCTTCCCCTGGACATCTTCCCCCCAGGGTATCTTTCCCCGGGGGAATATATCTTCACCCCACCCTTGATATCTTATAGCCCCTAATAAATGTGTGTGAATGTCTGTTCTTATGCAATAAAGTTTCTGATTAGCAAATATGAGTCAGAATAATTTCTGATATATGTTACTGTGCAGGAACAATGTGCGTGTTTATTTTTTATTACATTATAAATTTACGAATGAACGAATTATATGAAGTTATTCCTGAGTTACTCATGATAAGTCTCTCATCGAGGCACTGAGTTAATCATGATCAGCTGCCTCAACAACACACAACTCTCTCCCCAAGGCACTGAGATGTATAATCCTGGGAGCTGTTGCTCAACATGGCAACACCCCATTGTTATCAATACAAGTTTCAAGGATTTAACAAAATTTAACAAGATTGCCAGCCCAAACAACAAGTTCGAGATGGCAAGCGGACAAGGAAGCCGTTGGCTTATCGAGAGTCCAACAATTTTTTCATCTATGTGTAGCCCGCCCTTATCAGATATTTGTCAATTCTATTTTTAAACACATTCACACTACTAGCATTAACACAGTCATTTGGCAGTTTGTTCCATTCATTTATTACCCTCTGTGAGAAAGAGTACTTTCTCATGTCCAACCTACACTGCTCCTTAACTATTGCTGCTTTTTGTCCTGGTTCTACTGCCTTCTTTAAATTTGACGAACATATTCCTATCAACATCCTCATAACCGTTCGCTATTTTGAACACTTCTGTTTGGTCTCCTGTTAGTCTCCTGGTCTCTAGTGTTGTCAAACCACATTGTAATAAGCGACTTTCGTAATAAAGGTTTCTCAATTCTGGAATCATTTTAGTTGCTCTTCGTTTTATTCTTTCTAGCATGTCTATGTCCTTTTTACGGTACGGCCTCCATGCTTGAATACAACATTCCATATGTGGTCTAACTATTGCTTTGTACAGGGGTACAATTAACTGTTTCTCCTTATACATGATAGTTCTTCTAATTAGCCCTAGAATTTGATTTCCTTTCGAAGCAGCAATCCCACATTGCTATGAAACTTCCATATCAGCACTAAATGTTACTCCTAAGTCCTTTTCTTGTATGGTTCTACCTAGTACAGCATCCCCCATGTTATATTCTTCGTCCATGTTTCCATGTCCTATGCGTATACATTTACACTTCCCAAAATTGAATAACATTTGCCATTTTTCTGACCATTTAACTAATTTATCTAGATCATCATGTAAACTTTGTTTATCAGTATCATTAGTAACCTTTCTGAATACTTCTGTGTCATCTACAAATTGGAGTACTTTGCTAGATATGTCATGTTCCAAATCAGTTATATATATATATATATATATATATATATATATATATATATATATATATATTAAAAATAGTATAGCGCCTGATACTGATCCCTGTGGTACCCCACTCAAAACGGATTTCCACTTTGAAATCTCACACTTTACTATTACTCTCTGTCTTCTGTGTGTAAGCCACTTTTCTATCCAGTTGATTACATCATTACCTATACCATGGGCTTTTAGTTTAAGTAACAATCTTTGATGTGGCACTTTATCAAAAGCTTTCTGAAAATCTAAGTAGACAACATCCACTGGTGACCCGTCATCTACCCACTACTATCCTGAATTAAAAATATAAATCGTTGGTCCTCACCCCCTGTACTCTCTAGAGATTTCCATTGCAAGTGTCCATGGTTAAAATCTCCCATTATGATACATTCCTCTTTACTAACTTCCTTTATAGTATTTTGTATTTTTGTGTTATCCTCTTCGTTTATGTTTGGACTTCGGTAAACTAATCCAATAGTTAATTTTTTATTTCGTAAAACTATTTTACACCAAACAGCTTTAACATATAAAATAACTCCCCTTCCCCTTCTTCCCATTCGATCTCTCCTAAACATTGCGTATCCTGTCAATCCTAATTCAGCATATGTTATGTCTGTGTTGGCCCATGATTCAGTAATACCAATTATGTGAGGGTCAGTATCTTCTACCATAATGTTTAATTCGTTTTTACTTATTTACTATTCTCCTAGCATTTAAACACACGCATCTATAACCTGCTTCAGACATGTTTTTCGGACATGTTGTTATTGGTTTATCTGTACTAGTGGCCTATTGTCCTGCATCTCTAAGTAATTCCCTGCGCTTCTAGTTTAAATAGTGGTTACTACCAAAAATATTAGTTATGCTACCCATGATACTGTCTACTGCTGCTGTGAGTCCATCATCAAATACTGCTGCCCCCGTTCCACTTAGATGAAGCCCGTCCTTCATGTACATATCAGCCCTTCCAACAAAACTTCCCCACAAATCCACAAAACCAACTTCCTCTTCCCTACATAGCTTCTCGACTAGCATGTTAATTGCCATCTCTCGGCAATTTCGATATATATGACCCCTCCTTCCTATTACTGGTAAAATCCCTGACAGTATTACCTGCTCAACCCGCGTCTGCTTTAGTGTTCTGACCAAATTCCTGTATTTCCTAACTATGGCAGTTGTACCCTCCCTCTCTACGTTATTTGTCCCTACGTGTACTAAAACGGATCCACCCTTGCCCGAACCCACGATGTTTTCTACCCTCTCAGTTATCGCCTCTATTTTGGCACCAGGCAAGCAAACTACCACGTCATCTCCCTTGTTTAAGATTCTGTCGGTCTTCCTAACTATTGAGTCCCCCACAAACACCATCGCTCTCTTTCTCACCCCCTCTATCACTGCCTCCGACTAGATCTTCCGATGGATCCCCTCAATCACATTCTGTCCTGCAGCCTTATCACTTGGTGGCAGAATGTTATCAGGCTCTCTCTCTCACTCATCAACCTCTCACCTTTCCCTCCCGTCTCCTGGCTAACTTGCGCTCCCGTCGCCTTCCCTCCTGACACCTTCCATTCCGTCTCCCTCACTCTCATCGCCTTAACTATCGTCTCCTCCCCCCCCCCCGACTCCTCCGCTACTGTATCCCCCACTCCCCTTTCCTTCCCTTTCGTCCTGTCTCCCTACGCCATGTCTCCTTACGTCCTGTCTCCCTACGACCTGTCACCTTACCTCCTCTCAGCTTCCTCCCAGGCTAAGGTGAGCTAACCCTAGCATCTCTCTCGTCGTCTTCCCCCACTTTATCATCTACTGTGCCCCTACCAGAACCACTGGCACAACCCACCTGCTCCCTTCCCACCACTGCCACAACGAGCAGCCTATGTATATTGGCTTAGACACGTTGCCAATGTGTCCTCGCAGTATAGTTTATTAACCTTTGGTTTATTTCACACAATACACAATAACTAAATCCTTTCACCCACTTCTCAGACAACATTTGATCACAAGCCTTTCAAAATGTCCGGTCGCCTATTTATGGAAGGGGACTACACGCATCATATCATCAGTATCAAGATGGGGCTACAGCTTCTTTGGTGGATATATGTACTGCGGCATTGGGGAATGCCGGCAGATTCCAGTACGAACCGATGAGTTTGTTCAAATCTTGAACAGTAACGGCAACCACTGGGTGATAATTTATGCAGTGACCTATGCACCTGATGAGTTACAAGTGTACGATAGTCTGTATCGGACAGTGAGTAAAGCCATCAAGGAACTTGTTGATACACACACCATGCTTCCGATGGTGATGCAGTGCAATCCCAAGTTTGTTTTTTATATTAAAGAGATTACTATTTGATTGATGGTAGCTGGATATATTGACAACATTAAGTCTGCATTTAAACGTAATTCGTAACCCTTAAATTGCAATAATTACACAGCAAGCAATGTTTAATATTCAAATAACAGTATAAATTGCTGCAGTTAAGCATTTAGCATACGTTCGGTTGATGATTAATCAGAACTGCCTAGAGTAACCAGTTCCCAGACACTATAACGACAATTTGCTTACAAAATACGTCAATTATTTAAATGAGTTTCTTACCTAGATGTATTTAATGCACTATATGTGTGTGTGTGTGTGTGTGTGTGTGTGTGTGTGTGTGTGTGTGTGTGTGTGTTTGTGTGTGTGTGTGTGTGTGTGTGTGTGTGTGTGTGTGTGTGTGTGTGTGTGTGTGTGTGTGTGTGTGTGTGTGTGTGTGTGTGTGTGTGTGTGTGTGTGTGTGTGTAATTTAAAATAATTATGCTTAAATGCAATAATTACACTATAATCATTGTTCAGTACCCCAATACCAGCACGACGAAGCGCCAGTGTATCTTTATGAACCCGTGCGCCCATATCAACCGGCAGGAGCACTGAGCTCAGCCAGCTGTAACAGTTTGGAAGTGAAACGCACTCGTATCAAGGCTGGCGTCGGCTCGTTCGCAGTGGCTGCGGCGTCTCTACGTGACACTTTACCTAACTTTATTAAAACCTGTGACACTCTCGCCAACCTCAAATGTCGACTAAAGACATATATATTTCGAATTGCTCGTTAGCGTATATTCCAGATGAACATTGTCCTCTACTTCAGATGAACATTGTCCTCTACTGATATTTAATTACGGCTATTCCAGTAATCGTATTCATGCTAGTTAAAATTGTTTTAACTTGCATTTTAAAACTATTATAACAATATTTTACTAAATTATTTATTATTATTAATCATACATATACATAAATTGATTTATTAGTATTATTGCTATATAATTATTGCGCTGTGTTAATGTTTTAATAATTCTTGTTGCTAGCAGCTAATATATTTATGTTGTTGTTTCCTTGTTTAGCAATTCTACACTATTTTATTGCTGTATTATTTTTAATAATTCTTATTATTAGTATTATTTTAAATACATGTGTTTGTTGATTTTGCAATTCTACACTGTTTTATGTATTTAAATTTGTAGTGACGTGCCACGAACAATTTTGGATCTGGCGCTATACCAAATAAAATATATTATTATTATTATTATTTCTAAACTGCCGCATTGAAACATTTAAGTTATTTTATTGTTGGTGATTCATCAACTGCATTATACAGAAACTACAGAGACGAATAACACAACGTACTTTTTTGGGCAACTGTTACCATATATAGACGTTTACGTTATAATGTGTATGGATCTTTCTACCACAGTACGCGTTGTTCAGATGAAACCTCTAGCGAGGGCAACACGACTGATTGTGGGGTGGTGGCCATTGCTGCAGCAATATAAGTATTGGGCCAGCGCTGTGCTTTCAAATTTGATGTTAATATGTTGAGAAAGCACCTGACCACTTGTTTGCAGAGACATCCAACCATTCCCAATTTCTGAAAACTGCCGTCTCCTGCCACAGAAGGTGTGCACGATGAAAGTCGTCTGCACCTGTCGGGGATTCCTGGCTGCTAAGATGCAGGAGTGTGTCAGGTGAAAGCTCTCCTGCCACAGAAAGTGTCTCATCGGTGACACTTGCAGTGACTTCCAATAATGTTGCAGCGAAGCGGGACGGAAATGTGTGTGATCAGAGTAGACACGTAATGCATTCATGTACTCAAGATTGTTACTTATTTTAAACGTTTTTTTTCCTGATAACTACAAGTGATTAAAATGATTTTGTGATTTATCGCACGTAAACTCTTTTGTGATAATTGTAAATGATTACATAATGAAATTTATAATAACTATTGATTTAATTGCACCATGTTCTTGATTTTAGTTGTAGTGGAAAATAGTTTGGAGGCATGAAAACTTGGGTATTGGGAGGGACGTAAGATATCCAGGGTGGGGGAAGATATCCTAGGGCATCTACCCCCTGGGGGGAGCTATCCAGGGGGAAGATATTCTGCTTCACCGGAAAACTCATTAGTAGTCCCAGAACTAAAGAACCTCGAGAATAGTGACAGGCTAAGGGCGCTGAAGCTGCCAAACATTTATTGTGGAAGAGAAGAGGAGACATGACAACTTCCCACCCATGCGCACAAACAATAGTCGAAACCAGCCAAGACGTCACTGGCCTAGATTGACTACAACAGCTGAAGGGGGTTTGAAATGTTGTTGTTGCAGCTGCATTGGATGAAAATATTCAGTGTGTCATATTGTGTTACTAATGGTGGATAATTCTGCTTCTGGCACACCTTTTCACACTTACACTGCATGTACACAAATACTCGTGGTGGAAGAATGTTACCTTCTCGCGGTTCCTACTGTGGATCACGACAGCAAAGTTTGCTGTCGTGTGAAATAAAAAAACTGCACGCATTGACACTATCTCGTAAGTCGTGCATATTTTGTTTGTTCATTTTATAATCGGGAAATGGTGCTAGGCGAAGTCATATCGGTTGCCGACTCGAGACGGTAGGTGAACGGTAATTTTACACTAACAAGTCTAAAGGGAAATGGTGGTTGATGCCAACTAAATATTCAGTTGACACATTATTCACAAAGTTAGTTAGTCCTTATCCATGTGTCCAGTCATGATGAAGTCATATAAATACTATCTGACACCCCTTATCCATTCCTTTATTTGATTTTGTCAAAATTATATATGACATCTACTATGCGTCTCATCAAGCTTGAAGACAGCATTCATGATATAATTGCCATTGGTCATAATTTCAAAGTCACATTTATTGAGGGAGAGACCGTGCAGTCTTCACTTGACTTTATAGAAAGCGGTTGTTCGCCTACTAATTGGGCAATTTACTTAGCTCCACGTTGTCCCATTTAATGCTGCTTCATAAATGAGTACCTGGCAATATACAGTGGTGTATAAAATACCTCTCGCGCAGTATATACAGCGTGGTTGATTGTTTCCCCGAGAAGTTTAGTTGGTGCTGGAAGGAACAGGTCTGCCAGGGGTGGAGTGTAAGATCTGCCAGGGGGTGGATTGCAAGGTCTGCCAGGGGTGGAGTGTAAAACGTTCCTATATACTGAGCGCTGCGCTATATAAGAAGTACTTTTTCTATGTATTAAACCAATGTCGTATTAAAATATTATTTATATTTTATATTATATTATTTTGACAACTAATGGATAAAGTAACGTTAACATTAAAAGCTATATCGGCAAATTGCGCAGAATACCAATATAAAAAATTGTTAATTGGCAAAATCTTGGAAACACCTATTTAAAATGTCGTCTTCAGTAAGAATCCTTAATCGAGGTTACGCACGTACTCGCTGTTTTTCTGCCATTGTGAACGGGGACTTGGATGACACTTCTGCTTTACGTCCGGGCTTATTAGATTCAGATACTAGGAACATATTAATTGTTATCTTTGTAGCACGAAATTACAGGTTCTTTTATCTAAACAAAATATGGCTTGTTGACTATAGGTCAATGTTAGTCCTCGCGAAATGTATGTAATTACTTTGCGATTTTCGTCTTAATAAGATAATTTGTTAGTCGAAAATACCAATTAAATTAAAAGTTGCAACTCCTCAATTCGAAGCCCCATATAAAATAATTTTTACAAAAAATCAAACCCAGTAACCACAACAACATGCGAGCCCGTTTATTCAAATTTTGCATGTATTTTTTGTGTGAAATCATCAGACAAATTATTAAATTACTGAATGTTTGATGTAGCATTAGGTGAAGTGCTAATTGGTGAAATTTCGTAACTGTATCATGTAATCGGCGAGAGTATGGGAGTCACGTCCATAATCGGCATCGGCATTGACCCGCACAGAGGTTATTATTTTGGATATCCACTGTTTTGAGCCTTACCAGATCTAACGACTAAAGAAACTTATTGTGCTGACTTCAAAAAAATGCATTTAAAGAAATCGATTGCGGATGTTACATAAATTATTCACACATTACACAGTTGGACGTCGACGAACAAGAATTTTTGGATGACGTGAGAATGTTATATAACATACACATGTAAAGAAATAGCTAACGTAGTTGCAATCAAAGTGGTTAAAAAACGGATACCATATAGTGACTCTAAACAAAATCAAATATACAATTAAACAATAATGTTATATAGCGTGAAACAAATCATCGCATCAGATCTTTGCGAACAGTCACCTTGTATGTAACATATGCCGCAGCTGTATATATACTTTATAACATGTATGTTATAAAACTTGAGCCGATGACAAGTTAGAGGGTTTTTAATATGTTTATATGACACGTGGGAATAGAAATGTTTTGTAGGGGGTGGCGAAAGTGGCAAAAAAATGGTCAATGACACAGCAAATCAGGCTTCTCTACTTTACATGTAAGCAATGAGACGGATGAGAAAGTAACAACAGTGAAGGAGACGGTTTTGCCTAGGTTCACTTTTACTGGAGGCGTCATTATTCATACACTGCATGTAGTGTATGAAATACACGCCATACATTTTCAATGTACGGTATCACGGATCTGGCGCCGCTAACAATGATGTATATATGTGTCAATGCAAGCAACTGTCGCCTATATCTGTCGACACCTGTTTGTGTGTTGCAAATTTGTCTATACTAATACATCGTTCCACTTTCTTCAATTGATGAATGTGTCGGAATCATATACTTAGTACGTATTACACTATTATGTATTTGACTTTTAGCTGCAACATTTTCATAGTTTTAAAAGCTTTTTTATTCCATGCAAAGATGTACTGCAACAGTACAAATAATGTCAGGAAGCAACGCTGACTTGTCAGGAGAAACTTCGGTGAGTGTCTAATGTCGGTTGTGGAAGCTTAGCACCCTGTGTACGTACTCTGCTTACTAAGGGTTGAATTCAATACAAACAGGTGAACGATTCTAAAGAAAAACGAACAATAGTCAGTAAAGAACTTTAATATGACGAGAAAAATATGCAAACAAAGGACAATTGTATAATTTCGAAATATCATTACAACTGTTTTCGTTATGTAGTCATGTTGGTTAGAGTAATACAAGTAAGTAGCGGTATCTTTGAGTCAGTGATTCGAAATTAGTAGAAGCTGTACGTTGTTTGGTCGTACACGGCGCTTTCATGTATTCAACGGTCGCTCTAAGACAGGTGTCATGCTGTCTTCGGCGTAGTTGAGACGGAATCTCTATTGTGGACTCATCAACACTTCCGTTGCTGAAATAAAAAGTGCGACTTTGTATAAAAAACAATACCGTGTGAAGAAAGTGAATTTGACAGTTTGAGAAATAGTATTTTCCAACTTAAATGGCGCACTTTGCCCAATTTGGCAAGTTTCACTAAACGTCAATTGTGTATAGAACAGACCTGAGATGGAGGAAAGGGGGAGGGAGGGAAAGGGAGAGAGGGAGGGAGTGAGAGAGGAAGGAAGGGTGGGAGACAATGTGAATACAGTATATGTATTTGCGCAGTGAACTGAAGGAAATTGCGCTATATAAAATAAAGTTATTATTACAAGATAAATAATAGGGTTCACACATCACGGAGAGGGGCGGAATATGTCGCCCCCTAGCAATTTACTAAACACGAGTGGTTCCAGACACGATATGATCGGAATAACCGGTATAGAACCGAAAAATCTGATTAAAAATAATGTAGTTCTTATCAAAACCTGTAATGACTCGTTAAGCAGTACGTTCAAATGTGATGCTTACTCCATGGGGCAACCCATTTGGCCCGTAACACTTGCAGTCACGGCAGCTAAGCGCTGGAGCACAGCAGTAAGTGCCGCACTTAGGCGAATGACACCTGAAAGAGAACACACAACAGCAATATGTGCTTGTATATATGCTGTTATAATTAACACTATCGCTAACCAAACATGATAAACAGCAACACAATTGTCCAAACCGCAATTATATATGCATGGACAAAACGAGGAGAATGTGTTTGTGGCATATAAATATATGGATGCGATATTAAATGCAGGCAGTTAATACGATATTCCCATAATTTACCAGAAATAGTTGCAAAATGACAACCAACGTGATAATGCGACACCATAAGAGGTTCCGTTAATTATCGCTGACGACAAATAGGGATGATGCAAGTGTCACATGTATTTTCTGCGTAAGTGATTTTGTTTATGCCACTTACTTCCTATTTTTAAAGCAAGCTTCGCCCAGTGACATCATCTAAACAATAAGAATACAATGTTATATCATATGCACTAGCAATGCACGTTGTTGAATACGTATTCTAGTATATATATATATCTAGTAAATGTAGTATAATCTTAGGAACAAAATATATGCACATGTGGCAGACACTGATTATTCTGCGATCCTCACAAATGCTTTACTGGACATTCCCGAATGTAACACACATTCCCTAACTAGCTAATCAATCTATTGAACAGGTACTGAAACATATCTACCTTAAAACAAATATGCATAACAACATATTTCTAAACAGATGGAATAATACTTTCAACATTACCTGACAAAGCAGCAGGCACACGAGGCACAACACAAACAGGCCACGCACACTCGCCATTTTACTTGTACAGTTGTGACCTGCGAGAAAAAAAGAACAATATCGAGTTCGTGTCGTGGGTGTGCGTGCATTTGTGCGTGCCTGTGTGTGTGTGCGCATGTAAGCATGACTGTACGTTTGTATGCATACATATACATTTGTGTCTTAAATAAACATATACTACTATTTACCTTCATATATATATATATATATATATATATATATATATATATATATATATATATATATATATATATATATATATGCACTTGACATTGAAACATTGAAAAACGTTTATTGTCCATTAAATGTTTCACATAAAATGAAAATTTTCCTTTGGGATCACACTGTTAAGGTATAAACAATAAGACAAATGATTACTGTATGAGACAAGTAAAACATAAAACATATTTGTAAGTACTGTACATCATTGTTATCACATCAATTCAATTTCAACATATACACGCACGCACGCACACACACATGCGGATGTTTGACTTATATTACGTAACTCAGCCACGTGCAAACAAAAAACATAACCACACATTGTTATAGCATGGTGGTTCAAATAAATCTGAAAAATTACATTGCCACTTACCTGGATATTGATCGTCTCTATGTTTGTGCTGTTGCACTGTGAAGACTCTACATTGCGCACAACGCCTTTATAAACGCGATGTCACGTTACTCAATCTCACATGAATAACCAGTGGGCTTCCGTTTTGTGTTTTGGTCACCTCACCTAAAAAAAACTGTCACGACCACCACATGTAGTCGAAACACCATGACACATTATTGAAAGAAGTCGCTCTACAATTGACGGTTATTGCACCACGGATGTTGCACCACACGTTGGTTGTCCACTGAAAAGTCGAGTTGGTGCTGGAATATTATTTTATTTTGACAACGTATGGATAAAGTAACGTTAACATTAAAAGCTATATGAGCAAATTGCGCTGAATACCAATATAAAACAGTTCGTTAATTGGCATAATCTTGGCAACTCGTATTTCCTATTCAGTAAGAACCCTTAATCGAGGTTGCCTACGTACTCGCTGTTTTTCTGTCATTGTGAACGGTGACTTGGATGGGACGCCACGGTGGTTGATATGACATTTTGATGGATGTGTGTGCTTACAAGGAACGGCCACTGCAGTTCGTGGTACGTAATTTAGTCCATCGCTTAAAGTAACATTATATTTTAAAATATCTCAACGTAAACGTTGTTTTCGGGAAATGTGGTGCAAATTAACTTTATTATTTGATTGAACCAAACTATAACGCACTCCGATCCATTGTTCAGGTAAAACGGTAAAACATTACACAAACTGAAATATTATTGATTTTAGTCGTCGCAACGCAGACAAGTCCTCGCGAGATTTATATAACTACGTTGCGATTTTATTCTTAATAAGAAAATTGTTTAGTCGAGAAAACCAATAAGATAAAATGTTGCAGTTCCCCAATTTTTCGTTAGCCTCATTTCAAATTCTTTTTACGAAAAATCAAACCTAGTATCCACGACAACATTGACGCGCACATATTTATTTAGTTTATCATTTTGGATATCCACTATTTTGAAACTTACCAGATATAACGACTAAAGTAACTTATTTTGATGACTTGAAAAAAAAATACATTAAAAAAATCCACTGCGGATGTTATATAAACTATTCACACACTACACAGTTGGAAATCGCCGAACCGGAGTTTTAAGTTGAGACACGGCAACGCAACAGATCATTGCGACCAGTCACCTTGTATGTGACATATGTTGCAGCTGTACATATATACTTTATAACCTTTCTGTTGTAACTCTTGAGACAGTAGTGAAGTAAGCAGGAGGAAATTGGACATGGGACAGGTTCAAACGTTCGCCTGCCTGGTTATGTCATAGGCATCATTTCTTGTGTAGGTTCACTTGCACTGGTGGCGTCATTATGCATACACTGTATGTAATGTATAAAATCAACACCAATGCCATGCATTTTCAGTGTACGGTATCACGGATCTGGTGCCGCTACCAAAGATGTTTATATGTGTCAATGCAAGCGACTGTCGCCTATACCTATGGATACTTGTTTGTCCGTGACAAATTTGTTTAGACTAATACATCGGTCCATTTTTAGTAGTGGTGAGGCGGCTTCCGGTTTCCATATATATATATATATATATATATATATATATATATATATATATATATATATATATATATATATATATATATATATATATATATATATATAATGTAAATATAAAAATTATGCACATAAACAGTTAACATATGTTTACCCCAACGATGATAGTCTAATCAATAAATGTTCAAAGCTAGAGTCGTATTACATAAGTGTATAGTGATTGTATATATATTGCTGCCATTGTTTACATTCGAGTGACACAGATAGTCGCATTCATGGGTAAGCATGGAAGGAAAAAGGACAAGAGCCAGTTTTGCACACAGGGTAAACTCTCAACGCACGTGACAAGACTTTATTTGTGTGCACTTACAATTGGTTTAACTATGCACAGAGAAGTATTTACATAACTTCGCGCATTAATAAGAAGTTAATTAAATAAGCTTAATTGTCGAAACGGGGCTAGTTTAGCCATTCAAGGCCCAAGAGAGGATTATTTGAGCAGTGGCTAAAGAACGAAGACGAGTGTTCTTTACCCCAAAATACATCAAGGAATTCATCTTTCCAAGCAAATTTGCACATCGGACAAGGCAACATTTTAGCAGTTAGTTGCACTGGTGGCGATTGGCCTATAAGTCTATATTAATTAAGTGTGTCTACTTATTAATTAAGCGTGTAGACTTGTCAGTGACGTGTTGTACCCGTCGGGTAGATGTATTGGCTGAATTGTTATGCATTTCTGTACAAGGCCTATGTAAATTTAGCAAATAAAGCATTTACGCAAATTACTGTACAAAGTGGCTGCACTTACCCCACACCAAGTTTTATTTAAGGTAGATTACAAACCCTATTTGAATCAGCTATATATATAATTATCTATGCTATATATATTTTTTTACCTGGTATACAATTATCTACTAATATTCATTGTTTATGTGAGTAAAACAGTTTTGATTTATGAATATGATTGCACCCTAGACCTCAAAAATAATAAAAAGTGGCTCAACTAACAATGCTTTCCCCTATCGTTTATCGTCTAGCAATGTATATATATACATATGTGTGTGTGTGTGTGTGTGTGTGTGTGTGTGTGTGTGTGTGTGTGTGTGTGTGTGTGTGTGTGTGTGTGTGTGTGTGTGTGTGTGTGTGTGCGCATGTGTGCAATCTTTACAACTGTGAAGACGTCGTGGTGATGCGGCAGTCCAAAGACCGAGGTACTGAAGCTATTACTAGCGTTGTGCTATTGCATTTCATCTACTAAAGATGTGTGTCTGAGAATTAAAGTGTGTAAGGTACGCTTAATATTAGAGTAAAGTAGAGTGTGCTAACTTGTTCAACCTCTAATCCCTACTACTGTTCTCTGACTGGGAAGCAATTAGGTCTACTTTCAATGCACACATATATTGGCGTATGATGGTCGAACCTTTAGATAATAGTCTTTATCGTAAAATATTGAGCCTCATATTATGCGTTCATGCACATATTCTCTAAAATATTGGTACCTTCTGGTGAACCAAACCCTCCTACTGTATTAACTGGGCTGTCTTCAATTGTTGAAGGGCATGCTCATCTACCTAATTAATTTATTCTGCCTCTTTTCCTTGAAGAGGCAGAACTCTTCATTATTGTGTATACAGCGACTAGACAGGTAGAGGCAACAGTCGCCTGCTTTGACGCACAAATACACGAATACTTGCAGCATCGGATCCGTTAACTTATGGCTATGACGCAAAGATGCAGACGAACCTTTCAACCTCTCCCATATCAATCCCTCAAGTTACTTTCTCATCCGTCTCATCGTTTACATAATTGTATGCAATAAGCGAGATTGATTGATTTTTAGTTTCGCCACCCCTACAATACACTTCTACTCCCCTCCCCTACAAACAAATTAAAACCCTTCAAATCTATATCTGCTGAAGTGCTGCAATATACTGAGTTTCTAAAATCTATTCGGCTGATTATCTTAAACAAAACCATGGACGCAGAATGATATATGATATAAAATTGAATATACGTCATGGTGAGAAAAGCATAACACCGGCTTTTCAAATTAGCTAGTTTTGCAATAAAATTGTCGCAATGATGACTGGGAACTTGTATGCGCAGTAACGACACACATAAAGTAATATATTTCCAACGACATAGCAAAGCTGCATATTAATCACATATGTTTATTATGTTGTCCAACACAGGTGACAGGGAAGGGTGGCTACTTGTTGACATTGTTAAGTTACACAGTAGTTACTGTATTTTGCAGTCCAGTCACGCATGTATCCATATATAGGTATCCCTACATAACAGGTGTCCCTTCATCGGAGGGGACAGTCTTGGAAGGATGAAGGGGTTTATCTGATGAACGAGAACTGCGATGGAAATGTCCAAACAATATCCATTACCATTATAACGTTATCCTGTACACATGGTTACAGTGGCCTGAATAAATATGTTAAGTTATCCGTCACTGACTTTTCTATATGATGCCGTTGATGAATCACCAACATAACATAATTTAAATGCTCAAATGCTGCAGTATAGAAAAAATAGAAACTCATTTAAATAATTGATGTAGTTTGTAAGAAAATTGCCATTATGGTGTCTGGGAACTGGTTACTCCAGTCAGTTCAGATTAATCATCAACCAATGGTATGTTAAATATTGTTTGCTTTGTAATTATTGCAATTTAGGAGTGATTATCTTTAAATGCTCATTTAATGATGTCAATATATCAAGCTACCATCAATCAAATTTAAATAGTAATCTCATCTAAATAAAAAAAACAGACACATAACGCAGTATGCTGCATTCATGACGGCACGTTGGTGAATTAGTGGAGTTTTTTTTTACAAAGTTTAAAAAAAAATTACATTGTGGTATATATGAAAAATTTCAGGGAAACGACCCACGTAAAACACCATTAATTGCATCGACTTTCAGAAAAACCCTCTTGGTGTCAGTGATAACAATGTATTACTTTGTCCAATATAACAAGTGATGGCGAAGGGGAATTACTTATTCATGGTGCTATAGTATACAGGTAATTTGGCAGGCGCATCAACGACACATTTGATGTGGCTATTACGGTTATTGTTGTTGCAACGCATACCGCCTATGAAGGCAGCGCGCGCTGTCTCCGAATGGGCCAACATTCACCAATTAGTGACGTAAAGGCCCAACAGTCACGATATTTTTATTTTTGCATTGCAAATTACTTGTTACCTTGAAATATAAGTAGCGTATTGGGATGAGTTAAATTTATCGTCGCTGCAAAACACATTTATATCTACCAAATTGTAACCGAGCGATTTCATTTTGAAAATCAAGTACTTCGCATATAAGTGTTACTCCGACAAGTAAACCTCGCCGCCATGTTCCGCCGTTTTGATGCCTATTCCTTGATAATGTATTTTGGAGATAAAACTTTACAACAAATTTGATAGTCTGCTTTAAAAGGAATATAAAGCCTAAACATAATGCCTTGTTCCGGCTTCATCACGTGTCCGCTCATAAGAAGGACGTTTACAAGGGGAACACTTCGTCCATTAAGAAACTGTCCGGACATAGCAAGTGTTCGCTGGAGAGGTACTATTGCAATTATTATTAAGGTGATATGTTCTAATCAATTAACAACCATTCAAACTAATCGAACTTTTCAACACTTGAACGAAAGATTGTCGCAGTCTCATAAAATAAACTTGATGGACCGCTGAAAGGAAAACCTGAAGGTCTCGAGGTTATAGGGCAAAATAAAAATATAATACTTGCCGTTAATGATTAATGCTATTATTACGTGACCAATTAATTCATGATTCATGTCGTTACATAGTGAGTAATAATTGCCGTTTATCCTGCATATGGAGCGTGTCTTCCGTCAGCTACAGTCCACACTTCGTAAACCCAACACACAATCCAAAGGAAGATGGCCAACAATAACAGCCACGTATACTAGGCACGATTGTCATCGAGCGCCGAGCCAAACGTACGGTAACCTGGACCAGGGCGGCCTCCATAAGAAAAACTGTCAAATTATACACCATTAAACATCGTTAAGATGTCATGTTGTCGACATATATGTGTATTACCCATTGTAAAATTATTTTTTTATCAAATCGACAAACTAGATGAGTTGCATTTCAAAAATAGCAAGTGTACCGAAAAAAACATCTTGCTCCATCCGTGGGACAAGAGCGCCCTCTTCTGGTTAATAGCTCCCCACCTAATATTCGCTTATATGCACTAACCACTGCCTAACCATAAAACGTATACATGAAAATAGTTGTTTGATAGCAATATGTTAGGCTATTAAAGTTGTTTAACTGAAATTGAAGTTATCCTATAATATACACTTTGCAGTGCATGCATAATATAATATTGGAATGGTAAGAGACTGGATAAGATTATGAAAGAAGGCGGAAAGTGGCGTAGGCAAGAGACAGGACAGGTTTAACACATACTACCAGGGACGACTGACAAACAAACTGACAGACATACTTCATGACGACACGCACTCACTGAAGGCGGATTTTCACAACAGAACGACAATATATGCTGGTTCGTTTGTGCCTTCGGCGATCAGCGTTTTTAATCAGACGATAGGAAGAACTGGGAAGGAAAACATGAATAAATGAGTGTGGGGCGTATATGGGTGTTTTTAATGTTTTGTATCTATAATTGTGTGTGATAAATGTGGTATTTACTCTTGCATATTTATGTTTATATTTATAATTGTATGCAGTGCACAGGCAGAAATTATATTTCCCTGCGGGGATCAATACATTATTCTCTACCTTTATTTTTAATATTCGATTATAATTACAGCCCACAAGCAAGGTGAACGTAAATTATGCAACACTCATATTATACCGAAATGTAGTATGTATCTTTAATATTCGATTATAATTCTAGCCTACAAGCAAGCAGAACGTAAATTATGCAACATTCATAATATACCAAAATGTATTAAACATAACTGGGCGTGTGTAATACATTTTATGCATTATGACCACGTATGTGCGGAATAAGACATAATAGCCGTCTTGCCCCACATGCAATGGGACCGTCTTGCCATACATGCACTACGTGTGTCTTAACACAATTTATTCAAAACACAACATACAATTGCCCATTTCTAATTGTTTGACCTGTCACCTCATTAATAATATTATTATGACACCAATTAAGTTCATGATTAATAAATTTCGTTATATAGTGAGGTGCACCATTTAATATTGCCAATATATTAGATCAGAGCGTATGACAATGCATATACAATTTTTTTAAATACACTGATTTAGTTACATATGTCTCGTGTTGCTGAGATTTCGGGGTGGGTATCCGATATATATTAACTTCATTTTGCACCACATTTTGGGACGTTCAGAGTTTTATGTCTTGCGTACGTGCTAGGGAGCCGTCTTACCTTCAGGGGCCGTTTTGCCCCAGATTACCCTAAGCGCCACAATTCTGGCGTGCCGTAGGGACAATAATACTTAGTTTGGTCCTAGTGAAAAATTCCTTACCTAGGTAATTAAATTCAGTTAAGAAAACAGCGGTAGAACAAAGATTACTAAGCTCAGTCTAGTTGCGTTATGGTATCTTGCTCAAGCTAAAGACTCGGAATATATGTTCATATATCGAAATATATGTGTCTTTGGTCGACATTTGAAGCTGACGAGAGTGTCACAGGTTTTAATAAAGTTAGGTAAAGTGTTTTATAGGGAAGCCAAATCCACTGCGAACGAACCGACCCCAGCCTTGATAAGAGTGCGCTTCACTTCCAAACTGTTACAGCTGGCTGAGCGCAGTGCTCTTGCCGGTTGATATGGGCGCACGGGTTCATACAGATACACTGGCGCTTCGTCGTGCTGGTATTGTGATACTGAAAAGTGATTGAAGTGTAATGACTGCGTTTAAGCATAATTATTTTAAATTACATATATATATAGTGCATTAAATACCTCTAGGTAAGAAACTCATTTAAATAATTGACGTGGTTTGTAAGCAAATTGTCGGTATAGTGTCTGGGAACTGGTTACTCCAGGCAGTTCTGATTAATCATCAACCTAAAGTATGCTAAATGCTTAACTGCAGCAATTTATATTGTTATTTGAATATTAAACATTTCTTGCTGTGTAATTATTGCAATTTAAGGGTTACGAATTACGTTTAAATGCAGACTTAATGTTTTCAATATATCCAGCTACTATCAATCAAATAGTAATATCTTTAATATAAAAAACAGACTTGGGAGTGCACGGCATCACCATCGGTGGCATGGTGCGGTCATTTCTGTGTGTATCAACAAACTCCTTGATTTCTTTACTCACTGTCCGGTACAGACTATCGTACACTTGTAACTCATCAGGTGCACAGGTCACTGCATAAATTATCACCCAGTGGTTGCCGTTGCTGTTCAAGATTTGAACAAACTCATCGGTTTGTACTGGAATCTGCCGGCATTCCCCAATGCCGCAGTACATCTATCCACAAAAGAAGCTGTAGCCCCATCTTGATACTGATGATATGATGCGTGTTGTTCCATAAGTAGGCGACCGGACATTTTGAAAGGCTTGTGATCAAATGTTGTCTGAGAAGAGGGTGGAAGGATTTAGTTATTGTGTATTATGTGAAATAAATCAAAGATTAATAAACTATATTGCGAGGCATTGGCAACGTGTCTAAGCCAATATACAAAGGCGGATCCTTGAAACTTGTATTGATAACAATGGTGTGTTGCCATGCTGTTGCTGACCAACAGCTCCCAGGATTATACATCTCAGTGCCTTGAGAAGAGAGCTGTGTGTTGTTGAAGCAACTGATCATGATTAACTCAGTGCCTCGATGAGAGACTTATCATGATTAACTCAGGAATCACTTCATATCATTCATTCATTCGTAAATTTATAATGTAATTATATTTAATTTATAATTTATTGCATCAGAACAGACATTCACACACATTTATTAGGGGGGATAAGAAATCCAGGGTGGGGGGAAAGATATCTTCCCCCGGGGAAAGATACCCTGAGGGGAAGATGTCCAGGGGAAGATACCCTGCAACACTGGCATCGGTAGTCTCGACGGCAGTGGTGGAGGTGAGTCAGGGTAGGGACATCTTCTTACTAGATAAGCAGAAACCGACAAATTCGAACACAATTTTGCCGAAACAGTCAACGCATGTGAGAAGGAAAATAACGCGTCGGCACTTACTAGTTACATACGAATCACGTCACATCCTCGCGCTCCGGTGACGCCAACGGTGTGAAAATTGTCATTAAAAGAGGGAGTTGTTCCGTTTGAATGGAAAGAAGCAAACATCATACCATTATTTAAAAAGGGTTCGAGAAATAAGTCAGATAATTACAGACCAGTGAGTTTAACGTCAGTGATTTGTAAATTATTAGAAAGGTTAATTAAAGACCATATGGTCGACTTCCTCGTTAAGCATAAATTATTAAATTCATCTCAACATGGATTCCTTAAAGCGAGGTCATGCTTAACAAATATGTTATGTTTTTTGGAAGAAATCACTAAGTGGATAGACGTGGGATCGCCAGTAGATATTAACTACTTAAATTTTCAGAAAGCTTTTGACAAAGTGCCACATCAGAGATTACTACTTAAATTAAAAGCCCATGGTATCGGGGATAGCATAACTGACTGGATAGAACAATGGCTGACTGACAGAAGACAACGAGTTGTAGTAGATGGAGAAGTTTCAAATTGGAAATCGGTTTTGAGTGGGGTACCTCAAGGATCAGTATTAGGACCTATATTATTCTTAATTTATATCAATGACTTGGACGACAGTATAACAAGTAACGTACTGAAATTTGCGGATGACACAAAACTGTTTAGAAAGGTTAATACTGATGGTGATAAACAACATTTACAAAACGATCTAGACAGATTAGTGAAATGGTCTGAGAAATGGCAGATGTTGTTCAATTTTGGGAAATGTAAATGCCTACATACAGGACATGGGAACTTGAATGTAAACTATAAAATGGGAGATACTGTTCTGGGTACTACTGTAAAAGAAAAGGACTTAGGAGTTACAATAAGCGCTGATATGAAAGTTTCAGAGCAGTGTGGTATTGCAACTTCAAAGGGTAATCAAATTCTTGGATTGATTAGAAGAAACATAACATACAAGGGAAAAAAGTTAATTATACCTCTTTATAAAGCAATAGTTAGACCTCATTTAGAATACTGTATACAAGCATGGAGACCATATCGCAGGAAGGATATAGATACGCTTGAACGCATACAAAGGAGAGCAACTAAAATTATTCCAGAACTGAGAGACCTTAGTTATGAAGAACGCAAGAAAGAATGTGGTTTAACAACTCTAGAGACAAGGAGGTTAAGAGGAGATCAGATTGAAGTTTTTAAGATATTGAATGGGTATGAAAATATTGATAGAAATATGTTTTTCTCACTCAAGAAGGATAGCAGAACTAGAGGACATGAGGTAAAATTAGTAAAGGATCAATGTAGATTGGACATCAGGAAGCACTCGTTCTCACAGAGGACAATAAATGAATGGAACAAATTATCTACAGATTGTATAACTGCTAGCAGCGTGAATATGTTTAAAAACAAGGTTGACACATATCTCAGGAGGGCGAGTTATAAGTAGGTGAACATTGTTGGACTCTCGATAAGCCAATGGCTTCCTTGTCCACTTGCCATCTGGGCCTTTGGCTTGGATGGCAAATCTTGTTAAATATTGTTAAATCTTGTCAAAATGGCGGCGATAATAGGCCTGTGTGGATATGCAAATAAAATAACTGAAATCGGTTAAATTGCTTATTTCTAGGAACTATATTCGTTTGTATCAGCGCTGCACACTCGTGCAACTGTCGTCCGGCCCCTGAATTCGCCACGTACCAGCACATTGGCTATTCTGCAGAACGCACCAACATTTCAAAATCGGTCACCGGACTGGGTCGACATTGAGAGGTATTTGTAATAATATGTGCTGCCATCTGGTGCGGTTGGTCGAACATCCACCATTTGTACCTTTCGTGCGGTATTTGGCCGCCACCTGCAAACACGTCGGGTCAGGGGGGTTACTACCCCTATTTTTGTACATATCAAATTGTAAATACTGTAGCTAGTACTATAGAAAGTGTACACTCTGCACACAGGTATCTTTTTCCCTTGTGTTTTATATACTGTGACTCTATCTAACAGTTGTATGCTGTAACTATATCAAATAGCAACAAAGGTGTTTGGTACATGACTGTCTTCTGACAGTTTTCTAGCTAAATTTAAGAACTATTATTGTATTTATTGTACATTATAATTGTAGTACACAACAACATGTGTGGTACATGAATCAATAATTTGCATGTACCTAGACTGGGGCAACGGACCCGTGGTTGACGCATTCAGTGCATCTAAGCCTAGAATGGAATTGTGTCTCCAAGATCAGAACGTTAATGAACGTTACAAACAAGCAACACAAATTAAAATAGCACTTGGAGAAAAAGGAATGAGAAGTATCCTGGCATCAGGTTTGTCCGACGATGACAAGAAAGATCCAAGTACAGTCTATGCCGTGAATGAGGAATAGGTTGCTGCAACAATCAAGACAAATGTTCGCGTTCATCGTCTGGAGTTTGTGCATAAGTGCCGGAAATACGACGAGAATATAACAGACTTTCTATCAAACTCCGTAAAAAGGCTACAAAGTGTAAATTTAAAAACAATGAACTGAATGACATATTGATCGAAATAAGCATAGTATTTTCTCCTGTAGAAGACTTGGCGCAAATAACTGTTGTCAAAACCTAAAGGGTACTTGGTCAAGGACGTCTTAGAAAGAGGCCGTGAACATGAGGCTGCACAAGCTTCGTAGACGTCACTGAGAAACATGTCAGCTCCTGTAGCAACTACTGTTAATATTGTGACACGATCGAGTAGTTCCAACTGTGGTCTACACCTTCCTCCCTAATTATGTCCTACGTACAAAGGTGCCTAGCATGCGGATGTCTAGGTCATTGGAAGAAGCTCTGTCAAAAATCAAGACATATTCCAGAAAGTAGATTTAACCAATAGTGGCGACCATCAGTGTATACTTCTAACACAGTATTGTTTCATTACTCAACATGTCTTGGAACCAACCAGATGTGGGAATGTGTTAGATTTAATGTTGTCTTCTCAAAATGAATTAGTTGACAATGTCAAAGTACATGAACTTTTGGGTTCAAGTGACCATAACCAAATCCATTTTAATATAAAAGTAAAAACAGGGAATACATATAAAAAACAATGGAGGAGGAACTTTAACAAAGGCAAATATAAAGAGATGAGAACATATCTAGCAAATATAGATTGGAATAACTTGCCGAAGAACAAGACAGCAACAGAATGCTGGACTTGTTTAAAATATGAGATTGAGGGCATTATTGAGAAATTTGTTCCATTAAGAAAACAAAGGAAAAGGTCCAGGAAGAAACACCTGTCAAAAGAGGCTAATAGAAAAAATGCTCACAAACAGATGCTGTGGAGGGTATATAAACACATTGGAATCTTCGACGATGTACACACAGAAAATGGTCTACAAAATCTGGTTGTAACCCATCATTTAGACTGTCTATCATCCTCCTTCTTGCAGGTGATATCTCAATAAATCCTGGACCAAAAACATTTCAAAACATGCGCTTTGCCACTACTAATGTTCGATCTGTACGTCATAAATCTGCTGCCCTTTCTGATCTGATATTATCTAAACACATAGACATTTTAGCTTTGACAGAAACATGGCTATTAGCATCTGATACATCAGCCTGTCTTGCCGATATTTGCCCAAATGGTTTTTGCCTATACCATCACCCCCGTCGTTCAGGTAGGGGTGGTGGAGTCGCATTCCTTGTACCTGAAATATATAAAGTAGAAATTATTCATACACATCAATACCAACGTTTTGAGGTAATTTGTATTGTTATAAAACATTCATCCTTATCTGCTAATTTTATATGCATCTACCGTTCTCCTGCAAGCACAAATACATTCTTTGATGAATTTCCAGATTTCCTTGAAACCACCTTACAATTCCAAGAAGACATTTACATGTTTGGAGATTTCAATATCCACCTTGATCTACCATGTCCAAATACTAGATCATTCATGGATGTCCTTCAAACATATGCATTACATCAACACGTTTCATTTCCTACACACGTTCATAGTCATTGGCTCGACCTGTTTATTACTAGATCTACTTGCACTAACATTAAAGCAATATTCCCTACTGATGGTTTATCAGATCACCTTTGTGTCATTATCGATTTGTGGTTGCAAGTTGGTTCAAGATCTAGAAAAAAAATTATCACATTTCGACCAATAAATAAAATTAACATAAATACCCTTCATGAGGATCTAGCAAATTCTGATCTTTTGATCAAACCTAAATCTACACTATGCGAGCTTGTTAATCAGTACAATGTAACATTAAGTAAACTTCTGGATAAACATGCTCCGAAACAAACCAAACGTGTACAAGTTCGCCCTCCATCACCATGGATGTCTAATGATATAATTGTAGCAAAACGTCGTCGTCGATATTTTGAAAGAATTTGGCGACGAACTCGTTCTCCAATTGATCGATCCCGTTATACTAAACAGCTACATATATGTAATCACATGATGTCAAAAGCAAAGTCTGATTACTATACACATTTTATCACAACAAATTCTGAAAACCCTCGGCAGATGTGGAAATCTGTTAACAAAATTCTACATCGGCAGAAATTAAAAGCACTGCCTGAACATTCTTCATTGGATACATTGTGTAGTTCTTTTTCAAAATACTTTACAGATAAGATTGCTCGTATTCGATCAAATTTTGTCATTAATAATAATGACTATGATTTCCCTGAACCGCCACTTTCTGAAAAAAACTACAGAGTTTCACACCTGCAACTACTAATGAAGTTCTCATCATTATTAAAAAATATCCTAACAAATCGTGTGATCTTGACCCATTTCCAACACTTCTACTAAAAAGCTGTATCGATCAACTCATCTTTCCCATTACTACTATCATAAACCTTTCAATGCAGAGTGGAGTTGTTCCACAGGATTTCAAACAAGCTCTTGTAAATCCTCTTATTAAAAAACAAACTTTGTGCAAAGATGACCTAAGGAATTATCGTCCTATCTCTAATCTCAGTTTTCTGTCAAAAATATTGGAAAAAGTAGTTGCTAATCGCCTTCATGAACATATTTACAACCATCACTTATCAAATGATCTACAGTCTGCATATAAACGATTCCATTCTACTGAAACAGCTCTACACAATGATATAGTTGATAACATGGACAATGGCAAAGTCACAGCACTCACTTTACTTGATCTCTCAGCTGCTTTCGATACAATTGATCATTCAATCCTTTTACAACGCCTCCATAGATATTTTGGAATTTCTGGCCCAGCTCTTCGGTGGTTCAAATCATTTTTATCAGACAGATATCAAAGTATTAACATATCTGGCACATTATCTAGCCCACAACATCTACCATTTGGAGTGCCACAAGGATCCGTCCTTGGCCCTGTTCTGTTCAGCTTATATACTACATCGCTCAGCCAAGTTATTGCTAATCGTAATCTCAGTCATCACCTTTATGCTGATGACACACAGGTTTATATATCACTTTCACAATCAAATGTACAAGAATCTCTTTCGACTTTTAGTGATTGCCTTACTGATATCTTGTCGTGGATGGAATCAAGTAAGCTAAAGCTTAATCCAGATAAAACAGACCTTATTATTATTGGCACTAAACAACAACGAAATAAAGTCATCAACCATTTTCCTGTTAAACTGCTTGGCAGTGATACATTCCCATCAGATACTGTTCGTAATCTAGGTGTTATCTTTGACAGTGATTTCAACTTTCGCCAGCATATCTCTCAAGTATGTAAATCCTGTTTCTATCATATTCGTGATCTTCGTCGAATTCGGCGTCACATATCTACATCTACTGCTAAAACAATATCAACGGCACTAATTAGCAGCCGTCTTGACTATTGCAATTCATTACTAAACAACATTGCTAAAAGAGACTTGGCTAAACTCCAACGAGTACAAAATTGTCTGGCACGTGTGGTTCTCAGGGCGCCTCGGTTTTCACCGTCACTACCACTACTTAAACAGTTACACTGGCTTCCAGTTTCTTATCGAATTAATTTTAAGCTGTCCACTCTTGCATATCGTGCTCTATCTACACAACAACCATTCTACTTGGCTAGTCTCCTGCATCTTTCAAATATCCCTAGGCAGCTAAGATCATCAATTTTACAACAACTTATTGTACCTAAAACAAAACTTAACTTGGGTAAACGTGCTTTCTCTGTCGCTGCGCCTAGGGTCTGGAATGAACTCCCTATCGCTTTGAAAACATCCGAAACTATTGCTATTTTCCGTAAAAAAACTCAAGACATATCTATTCCAAATTGCATTCCCACCATAAATGTTCGGTTGTCCCTCTTTCTGATACTGACTTTTGCGCGTCCTTGTTTACGATTACGCCTACTGATTCTGTTTTGTTGCGCCTCTGAGCTCAGGTTCCTGAGGATATAGGCGCCATAGAAGTCAATTATTATTATTATTATTAGAAGACTGCACAAACTACAAAGAGGCATTTAACCTAGCTACAACTGAAATTAGAAAATCTAAAAGAACCTTTGAACAAAAATTGGCAGGTAATATAAAAAATGAGAGCAAGAGTTTCTATGCTTATGTAAGGAGTAAACAAAAAGTTCGAGATATGGTCAAACCACTGGACAATATCAGTGGAAACATAATTTCAGACGGGTTTCAAATTTTCAGAGGTCATGAATGAGTATTTCAGCTCAGTTTTTACCACAGAAGATAACAGCTCACTTCCAGTTCCATGTACTAAATTTGAGGGCAATAAATCAGAACATTTAGGTTACTTATTTGTAACTCCTGAAATGATAGCAAAGAAAATTAAGAAGATGAAAGATAATAAATCACCTGGAGTTATAAAGTGGGTAGATGACGGGTCACCAGTGGATGTTGTCTATTTAGATTTTCAGAAAGCTTTCGATAAAATGCCACATCAAAGATTGTTACTTAAACTAAAAGCCCATGGTATAGGTAATGATGTAATCAACTGGATAGAAAGGTGGCTTACACACAGAAGACAGAAAGTAATAGTAGATGGTGAGATTTGAAACTGGAAATCTGTTTTGATTGGGGTACCACAGGGATCAATGTTAGGCCCTATACTGTTTTTAATATATATAAATGATTTGGAAGATGACACATCTAGCAAAGTACTGAAATTTGCAGATGACACAAAAGTATACAGAAAGGTTACTAATGATACAGATAAACAAAGTTTACAGGATGATCTGGATAAATTAATTAAATGATCAAAAAAATGGCAAATGTTATTCAATTTTGGGAATTGTAAATGCATACACATAGGACATGGAAACATGGACGAAGAATATAAAATGGGGGATACTGTACTAAGTAAAACCACAAAAAAAGGACTTAGGTGTAACATTTAGTGCTGACATGAAAGTTTCAGAGCAATGTGGGATTGTTGGTTCGAAAGGAAATAATATGCTAGGGCTAATTAGGAGAACTGTCATGTATAAGGAGAAACAGCTAATCGTAACTCTGTACAAATCAATGTATAGACCACATTTGGAATATTGTATAGCATGGAGGCCGTATCGTAAGAAGGACATAGACAAGCTAGAAATAATACAACGAAGAGCAACTAAAATGATTCCAGAATTGAGAGACCTTAGTTATGAAAGCCGCTTATTACAATGTGGTTTGACAACACTAGAGACCAGGGGCCGTATGCATGGACCGGGCGTAGCGTAGTCTCAGACTAAGCCCTACGTCCGGACTAACTAAGCTATAGACTAGCGATACATTTAGTCGCGATGCATGAACCGGGCGTAGCGCATCGATAGTCTCAGACTAGTTAGTCTATAGACTAGGCTCGCTAGTCCGGACGTAGAAGGGATTCCCCAGGGATTCCCGACACATTCCATTGCACTGCGCACGCGCAACGGGTCAAAGGTGACGCGCGGTTGGTCAAAGCGTCCGATATGACACTTGTTCTTGTTTATCTTTCGTTCATTATCAGTATGGATGTCATCGAAGGAGCTGCGCGCGGTGGGAAAAAAAGGAAACCTAACTTCCGAGAGGACGAAATCCTATGTTTGATTGAAGGAATCGCAAATGAAAAAGTTGTTATTATGACTAAACTTCAAAGTTCGCTGACTAACAAGAAGAAAAAGGAAGTTTGGCGTGAAATCACCGCCAAGGTAAATGCGTTTGGTGTGGCACTACGTACCGAGGATGACATCAAAAAGAAATGGAAAGATTTGAAATCGACGGTTTTGAATAGTGTACGCGATCAAAAAAAGACGGGAGGCGGACCACCAAACAGACCGCCTCCATACGCTGATATCATCATGAATATCATTGGCGAGAGAACAGACATGGCCACAGGCATTGATGGTGAGTTGCTGTTTCATCTCTACTCTAAAACTGTACTTATCTTATCATAATGTTTTGTGCTTTCAAGTTTCACGTTGACGTTTTGGCTGGTATCGAAACGAATGTAGTAAATAAAGTCACATGAAATGAAATCACATGGAAAAAATCACAATTTTAAATATATATAATATATAGATCTTTGTATCTGTGATATAAGTTGAAATATTAATTACATTCGGGTAGAATAGTTATCTTAATCATCAAAACAAAAGACTAAACATTCAGTGCAAAAGTTTGTTAAAAAGTCACTAATAAATTTTACTTGTGTACTAATATAAATAAAAAGGAGCGAGATTGATAGTTTCTTTGGAATATTTGTATTAACAATGCATCACACTTTGTTGTGTTTAATTATCAGTGGAAATATGCAAGACTTTATATTTAGTATATATATACATATATAGTCTTCGAATAATTGTTGTAAAATAATGCTGTGACTTTATTTCCTAGCCAAAACTGTGAATTTATTTACACGACTTTTTCTGCGACACATAACAGATTGCAGTGAAATTTGTTTAACTGTTATCATTAAATAATCGTGTGTTCTTAGTTAGATGTACTCAAACCTCTTGATAGAATAAATTATAATACAAAATTAATTTTGGTTAAGAAATACATTAATAAATATATTAGTATTTAATCGTGATGAAAGTACAGTTATCATTTTGTTATCATTTCCATATAACTGAATCAAATGCATTAATGGAATACATCACTTTATTTTTTTATTGACAAATGAAGTGCATATATTAAAATTTGTAATGTGCGATTAACAATATTATGAAAGAAAAACTTATATGCAGGACTGTAATGCATTTGACATATTCAAACTGTACAAATTATTATATATAAGTACACAACATGAACATAATACAATACAATCACAATATGTAATATTCACAAACCTCATAATTTTTAATGTTTCAGTGGAAGGAACAGACAGCTTTGTCATGGAGACTTCTGACGGCCAGTCAGTGACTGTGCAAGTGGATGAAGCATGGGGTAAGCAAGCTTAATTATAAATAATTGATTTGAAATATAAAAATTAGCAATGTCATATAGCTTGTGTGAAAATTTGCCACATGTGGTTCCTTAGTACAAGTTGAGGGTTGCTTCCAGCAACCAGATAGTGAAAGATTCACATTACAGGCAGGAATCATAAATTAGCTCAGTGAGAGAGGACTCAAGTTACAGGCAGCCACCATAAAGTGGCAGGTATTATATAACTATGGCAGTGGCAGAATAGTACCAATACACAACAGCACAGCTGTAAAGTTACATAACAGGACCTGTGGCAGTTGGCACACACTGTGTCACCTCCACAATGAACCACCATTAAAATTCACTATAACCTAAAATGTAATTAATTCTAGACAATAATTATATCAACATATCACTGCATCTTTTTGTTGCACAGAATAACTTGCATATATTCATTTGTATTTGTTTCACATGTTTCATATGATCATGATAAACTGTTTAAAATGAACATCACGTATTATGTAAATAGATAACAAAACAGGGAAAGTTTGACACATGTTTACAAATGGCATCATACAAAAAGGAACACGTTTTTGCATTCCAGACATGTCATCATCTGTTGTGCCCGTGCCACTGCCGGGGCCTTCGTCACAGCCAGGTCCGAGCTGGTTCATGCCTGTGGAGCCGCCAACAATAGCTGCACGATCCACATCGACACACCCTGTCACACCAGCATTGGAGATTACACATGCACCGATAGGTGTTTTGGAGACAACACCTGCACCGACAGGTGTATTGAAGATGAGACCTAGACCTGCATCGACAAGTGTGCTGGAGAAGAGACCTGCGTCTATGACTGAAGCCACCGAGATCGTCTCCACTCCAGTTTCTGTGACTACTCCCATTCGTACTCATGGGGTCACCGCGGTGACGGCACAGCGACGCAAGAGACGTGCGCCCGAAGCAGACGCTGAGGAGAGTGCTCTTTTCCAGAAGTGGCTGGCATCAGACATTGCCAAAAACGAAAAAAAAATCAAACTGATGCAGTTGCAGGAAGAGAAGACGAAGTTGCAGATTAGTAAATTGCAACGTGAACTGCAACTCGAGTAGTTTTACATGCATGAACACTTACTGAAAGCAACTGTGTACAATGTAATTGACACATCAATGATATGACATATTGTGATGTTTTTCAGTAAAATTGTAGGTGAAATACAAGAGGATTAAACGTATGTGGTATTTACTCTAACTTTAAATATGTCTATTAAAGTTAGAGTAAATACCACCAACTTTTAGTCATCTTGTATTTCACCTACAATGTTATTGACAGACATCATACATGTAATAATATTGATGTTTCAATTACGATATATACAGTTGCTTTCAGTAAAGTGAATTATGCATGTATCAGTTCATAAACATGTGTTCAAATGTTGTAGTGATGATTCCTACCCACTGTCAGACTATTATCCAAAGTAATTTCTCACAACAGCATCTCTAGCTGCTTTCCCTGCAGCAGTGCGTACCCGCTCGACGGCCACAGCGGGGGCATTGCCCCTGTAGGCTGGTGGGGGGTTGTCTTCTGGATGAGGGTCCGTGTCATGCCCTGCTGGTGGTGGCAGTCTGAGCCGTGTTGCACGGTTGTGCAGCATCACACATGCACAGATAACTTTGCATGCCTTCGTTGGGGTGAGGCGGATCTCACTGTGCAGGCAATGCCATCGACGTTTTAGCACACCAATGCATCGTTAGACAATGCTTCAATGTGATGCAGTGGGCGTCTGTGTATGCTCGTTCCTGGCGATCCCGTGGATTCAATATCGGTGTGAGCAGCCACTCTCGAAGCATGTAGCCACTGTCGCCAAGAAACACCCCTGTCAGTGGCTTCTGGTGTGACTCAAACGCGTCAAACAGTGGTGATTCCCTGAGTATTCTGGCGTCATGAACTGAGCCGGGCCACTTGGCTACACAGTTGATTATCAGCATATCAGCGTCACAAATCAACTACAACAGAGAAAGTTGACACTCATTCAATGTGCATGCTTATAAACATGAATCAATGTAGTTTTTCTTTGTTTTTGAAATACATTTAAATACATGAAAAAAAATATGTGTGTTTTATTTTGAAATGTTCAAAAGCAACCAAGGGTGAAGTTAAATAAACATTAATTGTACTTATTCAATTTCGGATTTAAAATAAACAAACGTGAACAAGCATATTTAAAAGGTCTTGAGCATGTTAATTTGGAATTGAATGAAAATTATATATATATACCAGTAATGACACTGTTAAGCTTTTACATAAAGTATCGATTTGTAAAGATTGGTAATATCAAACATAACATAACAGAAACATTTTGTAGGTGGAAAGATCAAAGTATTTCACTGCCCTCCTTTGATTAGTTATGAATATGACAGTTTGCTTGATGTTGGTGGCATCTTACTGGCAACAGTTGCCTTTACTTGAATAGCTGAGCTGCCATTCAAGCAATAAAACCCCTGTCTTGTGATGCCATGTCCACAGAGAGGCACCCTTTCTTATCAGCTCAGAGGAACCTTTAAACAATACAGTGGGCAGTTGGCTGCTGTTACTAATTAAGTGGTCAGCTAAGTGTAAATAAGGCAGCTAAGGCAAATAAGATAGGAATGTTAGTTTATTCTTATAGAAGGCAAACTTAATGTTACACTTTGTAACAGTGTGGATGTCAGCAACTTTTTTTACAGGCTTTTGAGGACTGAACAGTCAGCAATAACTTTCTATCCTCAGTAACAAAAGTTTATCCTCGAATGTGTTAGTATTATAATAGTACTAATAAAGTATTCGTATACTTTCACAAGTATTGCTTTGGCTTTAATAATTATTGTATTTTAATCAATTATTTGAGTGCAACAAAAAGTATTTGTTAGAATGTGATATTCTGGTCATATTCCACCACCAAACGCACGCACGCACACGCATAATCAGTAGCATATTTTGTTTACCAAACTGAAAATACTTGATAAATTACACATTACCTGTACGTTGTGGCATACATACGCAATGCTACCATCACTTGGGATGCGGCCGGCAGAGAGCCTTGCCGTGTTACTGGGTATTCCAAATCATTCCTCAGCTCGTCTACAATCCTCAGAATATCGTGACGACGAAATCTGAACTTCGAATACAATTCCGTGTCGTCAAATATCTCTAGCGGATTCCTCCTATCCCGGAATATCCGATTTCGCCGAAGATTTCGCCTCAATCGTCTCCGCCAAACTATCACGGCCGCCATTTTTCACGAGTTGCGCTATGGACTAAGGAGTTAGTCCTGGTGGTTCTTGGGCGCAGCGATACGTCGCGACTACGCGGGAAATCCCCGAAAATTGAGCCTAACTAGTGCTCGTGCATACCGACTAACGGGTTTACGCTATAGCCTAGGCGTTAAGCTATGGCGTAAGAGGTTAGTCCCGGTCCATGCATACGGCCCCTGGAGACTAAGAGGAGACCAAATAGAAGTGTTTAAAATAGTGAACGGTTATGAGGATATTGATAGGAATGTGTTCTTAAAACTTAAAGAAGGCAGTAGAACCAGAGGACACCAAGCAGCATTAGTCAAGGAACATTTTAGATTAGACATGAGAAAGTTCTCTTTCTCACAAAGGGTGAATGAAACAAACTGCCAAATGGTTGTGTTAATGCTAGTAGTGTGAATATGTTTAAAAATATAATTGACATATATCTGATAAGGGCGGGCTACAAATAGATGATAAAATTGTCTCTCGATAAGCCAATGGCTTCCTTGTCCACTTGACATCTGGAACTTGTTGTTTGGGATGGCAATCTTGTTAAATCTTGTTAAATAGAGACAGTCAACATCAAAGATGAAAGAAAAGTCAAAGGAAGATTCGAAACAAAGCCAAAGAAACAGAACCGGCAGGGGAATATGAAATCTCAAAATGAAGTCCGTTTTGATCCAAACAAAGACATTGACTCAGAGAGTGAAAACTACAACACTACGCGAAAACTTTCAATCCAGTCCAGATAAGTGACATGTCAGTCAATGCTGTCCACCGAGAAGAAACTTTCGCTACAGTGATGATACATAATAATGAGCCAAAAGTCAAGGGACCTACTGTGTTCATAGAGAAAGTGGTCTACCGATTCGTTTTTTACAGGAGCCAGTTGCGTGAAATAATTCAAACTACTGCCCAAAGCACACTGAACCAATCGTCGCATTCAGTGGATAAACAGATCAAGCAGTGGTTGAGAAGATAGTACGACCAGAAGCATTACCAGCCGCACCTGTAATGCATGGATGTAATAATGGGAACTCTGTGTGAAGACATGTACACAAGTACTTTGATGAACAGTTGGTTAAGCATTCGAGCCACTGGCATTCCGTGTAGTTTTGAGCCAATTACAGTGATTATAAAAATGTTTGAAGACAGGGGCATGTAAACACATACTTGATGAACAGTTAGTTAAGGTTTCGATCCAGTACGTTCATCTAGTTAAGCGTTGTATCCACACTCTCTTACCATAACACAAGAGAACTTTATGGAAGTGGGAAGGGGTGTAATGATATATGCTGCCATCTGGTGCGGTTGGTCGAACATCCACCATTTGCAATACGAAGGCACGATGCACGTTAGCTATATTTAACCATGTATAGCCATCATATGAGCATCGATGCATCTTATTAAAGTATCAGCTTGTTTTTTGTTTTTCTTAAATATTTCACGAATCTCCCACACGAAGTCAGTTAATTCATGTTATCACTTGTCTAAAATCCAGGCCCACCTCGATTTCGACATAATTAACAATTAATATGTACATTAACCATGCACAATGCATACTGATCCACGGAACACATAAATTATTAAATATGTTATGCGTAAAAACACATTTATTCACCTTTTCGAAGCTCGAATTCGCTTAATTAACCTACTTTGAGCTCCATATTGCTCCTTGTAATCGCAAGACGGCGACATTTAAAGCGAGGTAAATATGCGAATTCAATAATCGATAAAGGTGATTAAATGTGTTTTTACGCAGAACATGATTAATAATTGACATGTCCCGTAGTTCAGTATGCATTGGGCATGCTATTACATGCAAACCAAAAAGCTTCAAAGAAGGCCATGCAATCTCTCCGTATGGTGAAGAGATCATTTAAACACATGGATAGACAATACTTTGTAACACTGTACGGAGCGTACATCAAACCACACCTTGAGATATGTGTGCAGGCATTTAGCCCATATCTAAAAAAAAACATCGACAGCTTAGAGAGTACTTAGCGTGGCCACTAAACTGGTGCCCGACATCGCCAAGCTCGCCTATGATGAAAGACTAAGACACTACTCACTGTACGGCCGACGTCAGAGAGGAGACTTAATCGAAACCTACAAGATATTAAATGGATGGGACCACGATGAGGCTGGACATATCTTCCAAGAAAGCAGTCAGACTGGACTTACCAGAGGACGCACAAAGAAGATATTCAAACAGAGAGCTAGGCTCCAGATTAGGCACCGTTTCTTCTCGCTCAGGGTTAGTGACCAATGGAATGGCCTTCCTCAAACAGTGGTTAATACCAAGACAGTCTCACAATTCAAAACCAGAAGAGACCAATAGTGGAGCAGCCTGGGGTATGGGGACCAAAACAGCCAAAGGCCTAAACTAACCCATTAACCTATAAGTGTATAACGGTGACCTTGAGGTGGACCCTTAACTCGATATCAGTGTCGCCATCTTGCGAATAAAAGGGGCAAGATGGTGCTCAGTGCAGGTAAAATATGCGCATTCGAGCTTAGAAAAATGCGATTAAATGCGTTCTTACGCACAACATGTTTAATGATTTACATGTTCCGTAGTTCAGTATGCACTGTGCGTGGTTACTGAACAAACTGCATGTTAATAACGACGAAATTGAGGGGGTCCGGATATTAGACAAGAGCCTTCATGTTTAACGTGGTGTGAAATTTTATTGAAAATTGTTGGACTGATTTTGTAAAAAAACTGCCATTGCAATGTATGAAGCTACAGGAAAAATGCGGCGAACACCAGGTGTCTCTCAACATTGCCTTCATCGATCTGACCAAGGCATTCGACCTTGTCAGTAGGAGTGGCCTGTTCTTACTACTGGAAACGATCGGCTGTCCACCAAAGCTGTTGTGCTTGATCAAAGCCTTTCACAGCAACATGAAAAGCACAGTGCGACATGAAGGATCAGTCTCAAACGTTTGTTTTAAGAAGATTGATGATGTTTATTCTATTGATATGAGTAGCTTAGTGTAGATTAGCCATACAAGAAGTTCTTAGTCAATGTTGCTATCAATCTGGCCCAGTTCCTAAATAAACAATAATTTCACTCAAGTTGGATTGTGAGTATCCATACAACATACTTTTATTCAGTTAGATAACATATACATCCAATCATTAGAAACATGTAGTAATTGTATCAGTGGAAAGTCCAAAATATCCACTAAAACATGAGCTGAATATTTAGTTAGTAAGAGTTTTTTATTTTAATATGTAGTAGTTGATGTATTATCAAGTCTAATAAACATGGGATAACAGACAATTTTCCAAGTAAGGATAATAATGTAAACAAATATTGTTAGTTCTTAACCTTGATTGTCACTCATGCCTTGACGTATTGCGCTTACACTCCCCAACCACACAAAAACCTTGATTGTCACTCATGCTTTGACGCATTGCGCTTACACTCCAACCACACAAAAACCTTGATTGTCACTCATGCCTTGACGTATTGCGCTTACACTCCAACCACACAAATATACTACATAGATTCAATTGCAAAACAGAGAAGTGTTATATCATGCAAGACTGCATGCATTTGTATGGATACTTTTGATTATCTCATCCAACGTTGACTTGCTGCTGTGGCCACAATTGTAGGAGTTAATGCGTCCCAATTGATTTATTTTTAAATTTGATATGTCTATTTTATTGAGACGAAAGATGGAACTGGTACATCCAAGTCACTCGATCATGGAGATGCCATAATTTCGTGAGAATCGACCATTTATATATATATATATATATATATATATATATATATATATATATATATATATATATTATATATATATATATATATATATATATATATATAAATATATGTATACATATACATATATATATATATATACATATATATATATATATATATATATATATATATATATATATATATATATATATATATATACATATATATATATATATATATATATATATATATATATATATATATATATATATATATATATATATATATATATATATATATATACATGCATCCTGCCTGTTTTACTAAATGCGTACAGTGTCTAGTTGCTTCATAACTATACGCAGTCACTATTTGTTATTGCCCCAGGATGTTTTCTTTGAAGGCAGGACAATATAATAGGTTGTCCCATTGTTGTGATGAAATCATTGAGTGACACGCGCCGCGGAGCACCATGGGATACCATATACGACAAATTCGTGTGTAAACACTATATAGCTGCAATTCTGCGTCGTTGTGCATTGCAGGCGCCTTACTACTGAACAGATGCGTATGTATGCGCTCGCTTACCTATATAGGAATTTGTCAGTACGAGATAAATAAGAAAAAGACATGATATTTGAAGGAGAAATTCTACGAAAGCACTCTCTTTCGACGGTGCGATAGGAAAAGTATGTAGTAAAATCCGAAAATAAAAAGCCTGCAACATCCGGTATTCCCAGGGTGTCTCCCATACAAGTGCTAAGCGGATTTGACGTTGCATAACTTCGGTGGTCGGACGAGAACCGGTGTTTTCAACGTGATATAAGGTAAAGGTATGTTGGCAGACCTGTTCATTCCAAGGCCATCTCAACTTCTTTGGGAAGTATTCAGCCACGCTGCAATTGCTGCGAGAAGGCTATTCGTTCACCACTGTCTGTATTGCCAGGTACTTATTTATACAGCTGAGTGAACTGTGGCAACGTGGGGTGATCAAACTTGCCAAAGGTTCGAAGCGACCGCAGTGGGATTTGAAACCGGGTTCTCTCGATTGAGAGTCCGGCCTTCTAACCGGTATGCTATCGCGCCCCACACACCGTAGACATTTCCAAAGCTTTACATTGCATCATTTATAGACAGACAATATGTTACATTTGGCAAAGCGCACTAAATTAGTGGACCAATTCGAATTACCCATATATAATAAATAAAAACCCACATCAGTGTCTTTCATTGCTTAGAACGGATGTGCGCTTTTGAAGTAAACGTCCATTGAGATATAAGGTTTTTTTTTTTGGGGGGGGGGGCTATCTGATATGATCCCCTCTGGGCAACTCCATTATTAAACTGAGTTTTTGGAACAAGGAGACAATGCAACATCGTGCTACGACAACTCCAATATTTGTCGCGGAACTGCAGTGTCTCCGGAATGGCTATAGTACAACATACGGAGCAAAAGTGATGTTTTAACGACCAAACTTAATCTATATGAATCCATACTGCTTTACTAAATGAGCACAGTTTCTAGTTGCTTCAACACTATGCGTAGGCTACACGGACGTCGTGGAGTCTCACATCGTCGGCGACAGTCTGACACTTTGGTTGCGGTGCCTCCCGGTTCACGGAAATCACGGCGCCACGGTATACGATCATTTCACTAACGTCCAGTACGTACCCCTGTTGTACACGCATTTCAAGTCGATCGATATGGATATAAGAGACGACACCGGACGGCGCGTGCCATTCCAATACGGTATAGTGACGGTGACGCTTCATTTTCGGTGGCGTAGGATCGGACTGTTCTGAAGATGAATTACAACAAGTATTACGCGCGTCAGGCGCCCTACTTCGCCCTACTTCGCCGGTGTCCGATACCAGCGGGGTCACGGACTAGGAAGTCTGTTCGGAGGTTTCCTGCGCAGCGCAATGCCACTCACCAAGAGATGTGCCGTGGCGTTGGGTAGGGGAGCGTTAAAGACGGGCATGCGCATCGCCGACGACGTCTTTTCTGGACAGAGCATAAAAAGGCAACCAAACGACGAATCACGGATGCTGGTAAGAATATGTTGAGTGGCACTTTTACCCCCGGCGTACGACCACGTAAATGTATAAAACGCGCGTCTGCGAAGAAAGGAGTCACTACAGTGGCGAGACAGAGCAAGAGACAGACGATCAAGAAACGTGAAGCCGACATATTCGACGACGATGGCTTTCGTACACAGACAGTCGTGCGAGGGGATCACCAGCGAGCTGGATCTCTTTACCGTAACCCCGACTCCAAACAGCATCGTCGATAGCCATATAGTGGAACATCAGCCCATGGCCTCTCTCGACTCGGGTGGACCGATAGAATTCCTGATACCCGGATCGGGAGACGATTACCTAGATCTCGCAAACACGATGCTACACGTACAGGCGAAAGTGACGCGAGTCAATGGGGACGATCTCGACTTGGCCGAACCCGTGGGTCCGTTGAATAACTGGCTCCATTCGCTGTTCAGTCAAGTCGACGTCTACCTGAACGCTCGTGACACCTTCGACCAACACGCATGCGTATCGTGCCTACATAGAGACGCTTCTGAGTTACTGCACCAACGCCAAGGTCACACAATTAACAAGTCAGCTGTTGCACAAGGACACGGCCACTCAGATGGATGCCGTCGAGATAGTCGACGGAGTGGCCGCTAACGAAGGGTTCGTGGCTCGACGAGAGACCATCGTACGGAGTCGAGTCGTCGACATGATGGACCGTCTACACGTGGACCTGTTTCTGCAGGATAAATTCTTGATCAACGGCGTCGATGTCAAGATACGACTGGTGCGCAGCAAGCCCGCGTTTGCGCTCATGGCTGGTGGGGGGCAACCCCAATTATAGGATTCACATCATCAGTGCCACCTTTTTTGCAAAGAAGGCCACCCTGAATCCGACCGTGCAGATGGCGCACATCAAGGCTCTCGAGAAGAGCACGGTCCGTCGACTGCAAGGTGTACTCCATTCCCGCGGGCGCTCGATCGAACACGCACGAGAACCTGTTCGTCGGCACCCTGCCGAAAAGTCTGGTGCTGTGCTGCATCAATAACGATGCGTACAACGGTTCGTACGTCAAGAATCCGTTTCACGCCAAGAACAACGCCATCAACTTCCTCGCAGTGTACGTCGAAGGGGGATAGATACCCTCCAAACCTTTCCAACCGAATTTCGACGACGACCTTTTCATCAGGAGCGACATGAACCTGTTCTCCTCGACCGGTAAGATGTGGCAGGACGAGGGGAACGGACCGTCTCGCAGCGTCTTCCAACACGGCTACACCTTATTCGGTTTTGACCTGACCCCCGACGAGTGCGATGGCGCCTGCTTCCAACTGGCACAAAAGGGCAAGCTTAGTATCGAGATCCATTTCCGTGACGCGCTGCCGACCACCGTGAACATCATCGCCTACGCCCAGTTCGAGTCCGTGCTAGAAATAGACAAGAGCCGCAACGTCATCTACGACTACTGAGATGGACACTCTGCAGATAGCCAGGCTGATGGCGATGGACCTGCGCACTAGGTCGATATTTCGCGGTGTCGTACCCAAAGACGGACTGCCTACGACGATAGACGCTTTGCCGGTCGCCTTCGTGTGCAACACCGACGACGGCGACGAACCAGGCGAACATTGGATAGGGCTGTACCTGGATGCCGACGGACGCGGCGATTACTTCTGCTAGTACGGCCTGCCGCCACGACACGCAACGTTCCGCACCTTCATGAACGAACATTGTTCCGAGTGGACTCATAATAGCAAGAGACTTCAGAGTCCTCTGTCTAACGTTTGTGGACAATATTGCGTAGCTTATGTATTGCTTCGTTGTAACGGCTTTCGGGTAAGAACTTTTATCAACATATTCGGCACAGATTTAGTAGTTAACAATTGCTGTGTATTTGATTGGCTTAAACAGCTGCGACTGTACTATCGCACATCGTACATCGATTGAGCATTTGGCGAGGTGGACACACCTCTAAGCTCATGACATCTGGCATGATGATAAACATCCGCAAGTCCCCTCATCATCATCCTTGAGCCTCTGGCGAGGTGGAGACACCCCTAAGCTCATGACCTCTGGCGTAATGGTCAACACTCGCAAGTCACGTCATCATCGTACTCGCCATAGTTGTAGTCGTAGTGATATTACACGCTACCCTTGTTGTATCGTCATGCTTGTGTTCTTCAATAAAATACGTGTGCACTAGTACGATACCGTGTTTTGTTCGTTTCTCGTTTCCACGTTAAACCCTTTGCTCCCTGTTAATGGACCTTTTGATCCCTGTTAATGAATGACCTATTCGTGAACGCTGCCGCCGCCGCCGCCGCCGCCGCCGCCGCCGCCGCCGCCGCCGCCGCCGCTCCTCAGTATGTAGAAGGATGACCTATGACCCTATTACAAGAATCTTTGACCACTCCTTGACCAGTCCTTTAGTCGCTAGGGAGCGCTGATGATGTCCCTAGTGTAGTACTACAGCCGACAGGTGGCGCTCATGGTATCTGAGCGATATTATACCTCTTTCTCCATACTCTCACACCAGTCTCATGGTCTCCTGCGAACATGGAGGCCTTCCTTGCTCCGTCATTTCCACTTATATACGACTAGCGGAGCTCATACGTAAACAGACATCGTAACCGGAAGCCGCCTCGCCTTGATGTATTTTCTCTGTGTGCGTGTGTACGTGCGCCCGTGCGTCTGTACTTGCGTGTGTAATTAAGATTTGAGATATGAGAGAAACTTAGTTGATAACCCAAATATGAGTGACACACTATCTTTTGAATATAATTATTATCTTTAAAACATTCATCAGAAGTGCTCAATATGAAAGGATTATTGCTACACTTTTTTCAATTACCAGTTTGTATATACAACAGTACTGCACAGGCACGAACATTTTCAATTCACATTCTCAGACAGGGTCTCATGTTATGGATTTATTGATGTTCGGCACACTGTTGTCTAGTATAATTTGAAGAACAACGTGATAACTGTCAAATAACTGTAGTATAATTAATTTCCAGCATTTATTTCTATTTCTTTGGGGTGTTATAGCTAACTTGGTACCGGGCGTTACTGTAGCGGGTAACATCCCTGACATGCGGCGTTTTCCACTTAGTGAATTTCCGGATTTAAACAAATATATTCCAGAATTAAAATCTTTAGGCTATTTTTTTTTTTGAGTTATGTTTAACAGAGATTGGAGAACATTAAGAAATTGCCTCTCCCAGGCCAACTGTCAGACAATTTTGGAGAGTGGCCTTTTAAATCGAGAGCCCAACAATTTTTAACTTAAGCATGACCTCGCCCATGTCAAATGTCTGTCAATTTTGTATTTAGACAGGTTGACATTGTTGGCATTTACACAATCATTCAGTTAGTGTCCTCTGTGATAAAGGGTATTTTCCTACATACAATTTTCACCAAAACCGTCGGAAGCTATTGAATATTGGGAGGCCAAGGTTGGTTTCCTCGGGCATTTTAGGGGGCCAACATATATTAAACATATACATATACAAAATATTGCCCCCCCCCGAGTTTCCCGGTTCCGACGCCTATGTCATTTTACTAATGCTACATCTTGCCCTCTAGTTCAGTTACGTTCCTTACAAAGTAATGCGAAGCGCCACCTGCCGCAATATATGGCCGACTTCACAACAACCGCGGCCACATCTGGATATCATTAGCTGGTGGGCAGGGGTGTGACCGCAGTCATGTTTGACATTGGTAGCATATTTCGCAGAACAAGTAACCTCCTATATGAAATTCATTCAAATGACATACATCGATTTTAAGGTAGAAGCACCAAAACATGATACCCCTCAACTGTATTGGTGAGTTCGGCCTGATGTGTAACTGTGCTGGTCACCTGAAAGCTTTAATGCAGCAGTACATAAAGCATTAACATTACTCCCATAAATTCAGGTGCTCAACAAATTCATACATAACACGCCATCCACATTTACCAAGGGACATATCTGTTATATTTTCAAATAGTCCACACCACTTACAGTCGCCATACACGAAAATAAATATATCTTCAAAAACAAGTACTGTAGAACAACGCTGAATTCAGTTTGCATGAGTGTGAAAGGCCATATTTTGTGGAGTCAATTAAATAACGATATGTATGGAAAATTGCTATAATCTATTGACCTCGAAATAATACAAAACGTGTTTGCTTATCAAATATATTACGTAGTCCTCTGTAATCTGTTTACCATATGGTTGTGAATATATTGTTTATGTGTAATTACCTTATTTATTCATTTGTGTATTTACTGTGAAATGGGAAATACTAAGGTATACGTTTTTACACTTCTTGCATTTCCCATTCGACATTGCATTGTACATTTTGTTGTATGTATGATTATTGTAATGTCTTTGTACGGTTTTTGCGAACAACAAGTCAGAGAGTTCCTAAATATCAAGTCACACAATATCATTGCATACAAATGCCTCACGTCGGACTGCATGAATAGGCGACTTAAATACCCTTCCTTAATTCAAAGTTTTCGCTCGTCTCGTTTTAGAATCGTTTCGCGACAAAATAAAACCTATCTAGTATCCACTACGACATGCTAGCTCGTTTGTGCAAGTGTTGTATAGTTTTGAAGAATTAATAGTCGAAAAAAAACTCGGAAAAAACTTTTATTAATATTCGGTAATTAATCCAGTCAACATTCAGCAAGAAAAGTGCAAGAGTGGTCCGGCTCTATATACTTTAACATAAGGTTACTCAACCCTTTTGCTAGTTACCCGAGGAAGTGCCCATTAAGCATATAACGTATTTTCCGATCAATGAAACCTTAGAATGTCGGCCGACAGATACGGGAGATATGGCAATCACGAACCTGCACATAATATCGTTTAGTAGTAGGGTGTCAGTATGGTATATACTCTTCCACGTGAAATGGCGACACGTGTTTAAGTCGTCGCATAGGTGGGATTAATAGAGGTAAATTTCATATTGAACTGAAATGTGAATAGACAGTAGCGCACATGACTCGTGAACATACGTGGAACTGAACTTACTGAATTGGAGCAATGTTCTAATCCAAGAAACAATCTAAATTGACCGAGATTCGGGTAGTACGCCAGTGCCGAACTGCGGTGTCTATTTATAACCAGAGGAGCGGCTGTCGTAACCGGACTTCTGGCACCTAGTCGTTCAACATGGCCCCTAAACCAAAACAAAGTGCGCGCTCTGATTCTGCCACGTCAGACACTAACATTGATGACACACACGTTAACCGATTCAAGCTCATCATTCAAGAACTGTTAAGTGATTGAAAAAATGAAAGCAGTCTTCTACCCGAAAGCTCTAATGGACGGGATGGATTATTTAAATTCCAAAATCGATGATTTATCTGAATCTTTATTAGCAAAAGATGTACAGATTGCAGATTTAGAAAACAAAGTCGAAAACCTGTCAAACAAGCTGGATGTGTACGAACAATGTTCCCGCCGGTCAAATCTGCGCTTTCTGGGAATTGCAGAAATCGCCAGTGACGACTAACTAGAAGACACAGTAATTGACATTGTCAACAAGCAGATGTGTGTCTCTCCACCGCTCCAGGCCGGGGCGATATCGTTCGGAGTTGCAGAGTCGGAGTGAAACTCCAGTCTACAGAGACAAATTTCAAAGCGAATGTCGCCGAGACGAAGTCTTCCGACAGCGCAGCAAACTGAAGGCGAGTACCAGCAAAGGTAGAGTCTTCGTGAACAAGGACTTAACAGGCCGGCGCGCTCGGCTCGCCTACGATGCAAGAAATCTGCGAAAATTGGGAAATATCCTGGACACATGGACATACAACGATAAAATCCTGATAAAAGGTAAAAGGTACGTTCTTATATAACGCGGTATCCAGTCCGTAGGATCGCTCAAAGCGCTTTACACTTCACCCCCTGGCAGACCTGTTCATTCCACGGCAATCTCAACTTCTCTGGGAAGCATTCAGCCACGCTGCAATTGCGCGAAGACTATTCGTTCACATTTCCACCACTGTCTGTATTGCCAGGTACTCATTTATACAGCTGAGTGAACTGTGGCAACGTGGGGTGATCAAACTTGCCAAAGGTTCGAAGCGACCGCAGTGGGATTTGAAACCGGGTTCTCTCGATTGAGAGTATGGCATTCTAACCGGTATGCCATCGAGCCCCACATAAAGAATCGTAAGAACAAGATTTTCGTAGTTTCGACGAAGTCTGACTTTCCGTCGAAGTAAAAATGGTGTTAGCTGCTTGTATACATGAAATGTATACACATGCACAGAGGTTTCTGAAAACTGGATTTCTAGCTAAGCTTTCGAACTTGGAAACTTAACTTTATATCATGTGTACTCATTAAAAAAATAATCAATTTAAATGGTTATCCTATTGCCCCACGCCTTTGGCCCTCATTAAGTTTACACTATATATGATATAATAATTGATATGAATTCAGGTGTGCGCTGGGTAACACCGAGTATTTCATGGGCTGCTCCATATAGGGGATCTCTCAGACGTGCCCATTCGGTATCAGCATCTGGTGCTGGTTCGATATCTTCCTCGAATATGGTGTTAAGTTTTTCCACTAGTTGCTGTTGGACGGTTGCCGACTTGGGTTTTGCAACATCAAGCTTTGTGCGTGGTTTTGCACTACATCTGTGCCTGCTGGGTTGTACCTTGAGGCACATTTGGCTTCTTATCATTCTCTGATCAGACCAGCAGTCTGTGCAACGCACGGCCCGTGTCTTTCTTAAGTCATGAATGTCGCGTTGTCTAATTATGATGTAGTCGATCAGATGCCAATGTTTTGAGCGTGGGTGCATCCATGATGTTTTGTATTTTTCCGCTTGTTGGAATAATGTGTTTGTGATGAAAATGTTAAATTCATTTCCAACACCGTGGTGTCTGATGACCCTTTCCCGTGCAGTGCGGTCGCTTCCTACTCGTGCATTGAAATCTCCTAGGGGAATCAGTTTGTCGTGGCGAACTGTTTTACGAATGATCGTTTTCAGATTTTAGTAAAACGTTCTTTTTCTTCGTCCGGGTAGGTCATGATTGGCGCATATGCACTGATGATGGTGGAATGTCGATCGCCCGATAACCTGATGCGCATTGCCATGAGCCGTTCGTTTATTCCTTTAGGTAAAGTGTCCATGTATCGGATATCAGTTGATTTTACTGCGAATCCTACACTGGCTTGTCTGGATTCATTATCTGGTTTGCCAATCCAGAAAAAAGTGTATCCGCACCCTTCTCGATAAGTTGTGATTCGCCTGGTAGTCATGTTTCACTTAGAGCGGCAATGGTGATGTCCTATCTTGCCACAATATGTCTAATGGCTTCTGCAGCAGCAACGACTGTAATGAAATCAATGTCAAAGTGACATGCTCGACGCCAGGGAAGAGGAGACGTCGCGCAGCAGAGGAAGGTGTTGCTGATGTCACTGTTGATGGACTGCCTAAGTGTTCAGGTTTTATACACCTGTAGTTATGTTAGTATCATGTTTGCGCGTGCGTGCGTGCGTGCGTGCGTGCGTGCGTGCATTTGCGCACTCTGGTGTACGTATTCATGTGAGTTTATCTCTAAATACAACACGTGAAACTAAAGCAGTTATTCCACACGTAACGAATCATGCCATTTTTATAGTTTAATTTAGGCAATGCGTTATATTATATATACCTAAGTATTACGTTTAATTATAGTAGCCTATTCGATTTGGCGGTGTGTAGATATAATAGATTTGGCGGTGTGTAGATATAATTAATCAAGCCAGATGTGATTAGTTTTCTTCTAAAGGCTATAACATTATCGCTTTCTGTTTATATGCAGTATACACTGCTTGGTCAGTTTATGACACCTAATCTCATTTGTGTTAGCGAAGGTAAATAATGTATTAAATTTGTTCAAATAAAAAGTGTCTACAGCAAGTTTCTCAATAATTTTCTGAAATTAAGTAAGAGTGCAACATCGTACATGTTAAAGGTGCATGTGAATTTAGTATTGTTGTACATTTGAGAATTATACCATTTCTGGTGAGAGTAATCCAAGTTTAACAGTTGGCATTATTATATAATCATGTACCAGTTGCAAAGACGGCTGGACGATAACAATGCCTTGATGAAGGCAGTGTGTCCAATATATGCCTTTCTATATATTGATTTACAAAGATGGTAGTAACACTTTGACAGCAACACATTGTTGACACATTACAGGATGCCTAAACACGATGCAGGAGTATTGCCTGATGAAAGTAGAATTACAAACTATGTGGAGGGTTTATAGGCGTACCAGAAAGGAAGAAGACTATGCAAATTACAAAGAGGCACTTAATGCAGCTACAACTGAAATCAGACAGTCTAAAAGAAGCTATGAGCAAAAACTAGCATGTAACATAAAAAATGACAGCAAGAGTGTTATGCATGTGTCAGGAGTAAACAAAACGTACAAGACAAGGTTGGACCTCTAGAAAACAGTGCTGGAAATATAATATCACAGGGGTTTTTAATTTGCAGAAGACCTAAATGGTTACTTCAGTTCAGTGTTTACCAAAGAAGATATTAGTTCATTACCAGTTGCTGATGCTAAATTTCAGGAGGCTAAATCTGACTATTTACGTCCGTTAGTTGTAATTCCAGAATTGGTAGCTAAGAAAATAAAGGCAATGAAGGATAACAAATCACCGGGAGTGGATGGGATTCCTCCACAATTACTAATGGAAACAGTAGAACAAATCAGTATACCACTTGCAAGAGTATTCAACTTGTCATAAAAAGAGGGAGTTGTTCCGTTTGAATGGAAAGAAGCAAACATAATACCATTATTTAAAAAGGGTTCGAGAAATAAGTCAGAGAATTACAGACCAGTGAGTTTAAAGACAGTGATTTGTAAATCATTAGAAAGGTTAATTAAAGACCATATGGTGGACTTCCTCGTTAAGCATAAATTATTAAATTAGTCTCAACATGGATTCCTTAAAGCGAGGTCATGCTTAACAAATATGTTATGTTTTTGGAAGACATCACTAAGTGGATAGACGTGGGATCGCCAGTAGATATTATCTACTTAGATTTTCAGAAAGCTTTTGACAAAGTGCCACATCAAAGATTACTACTTAAATTAAAAGCCCATGGTATCGGGGATAGCATAACTGACTGGATAGAACAATGGCTGACTGACAGAAGACAACGAGTTGTAATAGACGGAGACGTTTCAAATTGGAAATCGGTTTTGAGTGGGGTACCTCAAGGATCAGTATTAGGACCTATATTATTCTTAATATATATCAATTACTTGGACGACAATATAACATGTAACGTACTGAAATTTGCTGATGACACAAAACTGTTTAGAAAGGTTAATACTGATGGTGATAAACAACATTTACAAAACGATCTAGACAGCTTAGTGAAATGGTCTGAGAAATGGCAGATGTTGTTCAATTTTGGGAAATGTAAATGCTTACATGCAGGACATGGGAACTTGAATGTAAACTATAAAATGGGAGATACAGTTCTGGGTACTACTGTAAAAGAAAAGGACTTAGGAGTTACAATAAGCGCTGATATGAAAGTTTCATAGCAGTGTGGTATTGCAGCTTCAAAGGGTAATCAAATTCTTGGATTGATTAGAAGAAACATAACATACAAGGGAAAAAAGTTAATTATACCTCTTTATAAAGCAATAATTAGACCTCATTTAGAATACTGTATACAAGCATGGAGACCATATCGTAAGAAGGATATAGATACGCTTGAACGCATACAAAGGAGAGCAACTAAAATTATTCCAGAACTGAGAGACCTTAGTTATGAAGAACGCCTGAAAGAATGTGGTTTAACAACTCTAGAGACAAGGAGGTTAAGAGGAGATCAGATTGAAGTTTTTAAGATATTGAATGGGTACGAAAATATTGATAGAAATATGTTTTTCTCACTCAAGAAGGATAGCAGAACTAGAGGACATGAGGTAAAATTAGTAAAGGATCAATGTAGATTGGACATCAGGAAGCACTCGTTCTCACAGAGGACAATAAATGAATGGAACAAATTGTCTACAGATTGTGTAACTGCTAGCAGCGTGAATATGTTTAAAAACAAGGTTGACACATATCTCAGGAGGGCGGGTTATAAGTAAATGAACATTGTCGGACTCTCGATAAGCCAATGGCTTCCTTGTCCACTTGTCATCTGGGCCTTTGGCTTGGATGGCAAATCTTGTTAAATCTTGAAAGTAGAATTAGCTGTTCGGCCCTATATGGCATGTCACATACCAACATATTCTTTATTGTGTGACACTCGGAAATCAAGACATGAATATAATTGCATATTTTATGTCCTGCATTAGCTACACTTTGACAACAATACTACCGAAAAGTACTACCGAATAGGTCATAATGATTGCCAAAAACAAACCGTGTTACGACTTGTCAATTTCATAAAAGGCCGCAATATATTTACTGTTTAACATCTAACATACTTATAGTAGTTACATAGTTATAATTATATGGAACTATATTCAGTATCAATACACTGTATTCAGCATCAACTACTGTATTAAATTATTATATATGCTAAAATGTATTTTTTTTATTTCCTTGGAGGATTGTTTGGGGAGGAAACTGATGTTTATTTTACCACGTTGTTTCGGTATTGTCATGTGTGCCTGTCAACTTACTAATCTTTTCATTTCCTGATATGCCATGCATGGTACCAATGGGCAGGATCTTTCCCCAGAGGACGTCGTGAAGGCCGGTGCACTGGATAGTCCTAGTGGACTTGATTTCGCTGGCGACACATACTATGTTAGCAACTCAGTTTTATGTGTTAGATGATGACTAGTTTTAACACGTTGGCAACTGAACAGTTCACAGCGAACTAGAGCTTGATATACATATATTCACATTGGCAGCCAGATGCTTTGTCCCACGGTCACATCATTTCATTTGAATGATACAGCATACCATCGTATGTGTGAAATTGTCCAAAGATGCCTAGTTTTTCACGTCGTAGATTTAACATGTGATCTGTCAAACCGCTTCTTATATAACATGAGTAGCGTGCACTTGTCGTTTTTATAAACATAATATAAACTTATCTATGTTTTTATCTAGTGTTATGATATTGCGCTTTGTATGAATTTTCACAATATAGATTATCTTTTTTTCAGAATAAAATCCCAAACGCGTCACCATATCTCGCGACATTAGATGTGCAGACAAATGTTTTTTGCAAGGAGGGCCACGTTGTGATCGATGGACAGTGTGGTAAGTTACATCGATAGATCAATGTAGATTACAAGAACATATTTACACAGTTTCACAGAACATGTGGGATTATTCCACATTTCACTGCTGTTCAGCTGCCAATTTGTTAACTGGTTTACAACATTTTAATACTGAAAGACAGTTTCACAACAAAGAATATAGACTGTAGACCAAGATATGTGCTACAGTAAGACACCTTATTCTAATTAAATGGTAAATGTATGCGTGTAGTTTAATATTAGGTTGAACTTCGGAAACATATGTCTACCAATTATGCATATATAAACATATTACTGGTGACAAACGACCATAGATGATCACGCATGAAATGAACAAAGGCAGTGGAGATCAGTCTGACAAAATGGTTATGTCAAACACACACACAAACACACACACATACATGCATGCATACATACATACATACATGCATACATACATGCATACATATTGTGTGTGTGTGTGTGTGTGTGTGTGTGTGTGTGTGTGTGTGTGTGTGTGTGTGTGTGTGTGTGTGTGTGTGTGTGTGTGTGTGTGTGTGTGTGTGTGTGTGTGAATGTGTGTGTGTGTGTGTGTGTGTGTGTGTGTGTGTGTGTGTGTGTGTGTGTGTGTGTGTGTGTGTGTGTGTGTGTGTGTGTGTGTGTGTGTGTGTGTGTGTGTAAAAACCTCTTCAAGGCAACAAACACACAGCACTACCAAGGCATGCATGCGAACGTGACTAAACAATTCACCATGTGAAATTGAGGTTGCCTTATATTTAAAGTTTAGTTGTCAGAAAACACAATAACTTGCTGTTATAGAGACAGACTGTTCTATCGACTGTCGCCTGGTGAGGAAGTCTGGTGCTGCTGGTGCAAAGATCTGCACCAGTGACAGCCCAGTGACGCCGGTAAAGTTCTGGCCTCATGCGACCTTCGACACGAAATGCAGTGCATCAAAAACTTACACAGTGCCTGTGCCTGCTGCCTACACTTGTGGTCCGAAGGGAATGTGGAACGTATGGGATGCAATGAGACCATTCGTTTGGCCTAAATGCACTGGTGAGTTCGCAGATTATGGGCAACTTAATGTTCTTGGGTCTATCAAACATTACCTTTTGATAACCCATTTTTCTTTCTTCTAGGTTTGTTTATTTATCACAATGAATTAGTCAGTATACTTTATATTTAATTATTACCATATATATTCCAGTAATATATTCATGTGAAGTTTGTTGGTCAAAAAAGTTGATGGTGATGTGCTAACCATACGCCAACATTGATGTTGTTTCAATGTTCTTACTCTATGGTGCGTACATGAAATTGTAACTTGTGTGTTTGTTCGACAGACATCAAGACCCAGAAAGTGCAACTAAAACTGACAGTCAGGTACAAGCAACTACAACCGTGCTCACCGCTGATAAATCAAATTGCGAGAGAAATTAAGGTTTGGTTTGGAAAGCTGAATCAGATATGGGGCACAAGCGGCCACAATATGTCTAATGGGTTCTGTAGCAGCAACGATTGTAATGAAATCAATGTCAAAGTGACATGCTCGACGCCATGGAAGAGGAGACGTCGTGCAGCAGAGGAAGGTGTTGCTGACGTCACTATTAATGTACTGCCGTAAGTGTTCAGGTTTTATACATGTAGTTGTGTTAGTATCATGTTGGCGCGTGCGTGCGTGCGTGCGTGCGTGCGTGCGTGCGTGCGTGCGTGCATGCATGCATGCATTTGCGCTGCAACATTGTTGACAAATTACAGGATGCCTAAACACGATGCAGGAGTATTGCCTGATGAAAGTAGAATTAGCTGATCGGCCCTATATGGTATATCACATACCAACATATTCTTTATTGTGTAACACTCGGAAATCTAGACATGAATATAATTGCATATTTTATGTCCTGCAGTAGCTACACCTTGACAACGATACTACCGAAAATTACTACCGAATAGGCCATAATGATTGCCAAAACAAATTGTGTTAAGACTTGCCAATTTCGTAAAAAGCCGCTATGTATTTACTGTTCTTACATGTAACATACTTATAGTAGTTACATAATTAAAATTATATGGAACTATATTCAGTATCAATACACTGTATTCAGCATCAACTATTGTGTTAAATTATTATATATGCTAAAATGTATTTTTTATTTCCTCGGAGGATTGTATGAGTGCAGGTGTTTGGGGGGAAACTGATTATTTATTTTACCACGTTGTTTCGGTATTGTCATGTGCGCCTGTCAACTTGCTTCTCTGTTCATTTCCAGATCTACCATGCATGGTACCAATGGGCAGGATCTTTCCCCAGAGGATGTCGTGAAGGCCGGTGCACTGGATAGTCCTAGTAGACTTGATTTCTCTGGCGACACATACTATGTTAGCAACTCAGTTTTATGTGTTAGATGACGACTAGTTTTAACACGTTGGCAACTGAACAGTTCACAAAGAACCAGAACTTGATATACATGTATTAACATTGGCAGCCAGATGCTTTGTCCCACGGTCACATTATTTCATTTGAATGATACAGCATACCATCGTATGTGTGAAATTGTCCAAAGATGCCTAGTTTTTCACATGTGATCTGTCAAACCGCTTCTTATATAACATGAGTAGCGTACACTTGTTGTCGTTTTTATAAACATAATATAAAGTTATCTATGTTTTATCTAGTGTTATGATGTTGCGCTTTGTATGAATTTCACAATATAGGTTATATTTTTTCAGAATAAAATCCCAAACGCGTCACCAGATCTCGCGACATTAGATGTGCAGACAAATGTTGTTTGCAAGGAAGGCCACGTTGTGATCGATGGACAGTGTGGTAAGTTACATCGATAGATCAATGTAGATTACAAGAACATATTTACAAAGTTTCACAGAACAAAACAATGGATGATATTAACACACAATGGTATAATACCATATTTTATTAGGATTATTAGAATGTTTGTGTTGATTATGTTCATATACCATCAGCTCTTCTATAAATTTCGAAGCACGTGTTATCTACGTGTAACAGTTTCATGTGGGATTATTACACGTTTCACTGCTGTTCAGCTGCCAATTTGTTAACTGGTTTACCACAATTTAACACTATGAAAGACCATTATGTGGCTGCCTATTAATTGTTGTCGAGAGTGCCAATAGAAAACATGTACCGTTAAAATGGTGCACATTTTATGTATTGTTTAATTAAATAAGTAACCAATTTGTTACAGTTGAATGCGCTGCGGGGACTTACTACAAGAGTGACAAGTGCGTACCATGTCCAATTGGCCAGTATCAAGACCTCACCATGCAGACAATTTGCAAGAATTTTCACAGCGGTTTCACAACAGAGAACATAGGCACTATAGACCAAGATATGTGCTACAGTAAGACACCTTATTCTAATTAAAAGTTAACTTTATGCATGTCATTTAATCTTAGGTTGAACTTCGGAAACATCTGTCTACCAATTATGCATATATAAACATATTACTGGTGACAAACGACCAAAGACGATCACGCATGAAAGTAACAAAGGCAGTGGAGATCAGTCTGGTGGTGAGTGTGGTGACAGACTAGTTGTATTGAGGAATATAATGATCTTGAGATAACGATAAGAACGAGAGTAACACGCATACACCTTCTGTTGGAACACAGCATTTTTAAAGGATACAGATTAATGCAATCAGTCTGAACATGTTTGATTGGATGACACATTAAGCGGATGCAAGAACAATTTGGTAGTATAACCCAAATGATCATCTAACCTTTATTGAAATACAATACAATTATGGCTTGATTAAAAGTTGCTTGCATGCCTGAATATGAATGAATTACCTATTCAGCTATGTAAACATATAGTGCATAACTAGATAAACTATGCTCTTTCAGGAACGTGTCCTATGGGCAACTCATACGACCACACTACCTCGCGCTGTCAGCTATGTGAGGCTGAGGAGGCTCAGTTTGTTTGCAAGCCCTGCCCTGTCACCAAGAGCACTGCTGGCACTGGGTCTACCAGCCAGTCTCAGTGTATTGGTGAGTGGCACCATTCTACACATCACTACATTATTATGTATCATGAACTAGCATTGGCTCCACCAGCCATTCTCAATGTATAGACAGGCACAATATTGCATGTGTGCATAATTCCAATCCAACAGCGCCTTGCATTCATTGAGGACATTCATATAACCTTAATCCATATTGTCCCAGCTCTGTGCCAAGATGGAACAGTGGTGGGAGATGGGGGCGATTGTCGCAGTTGCCCCCGTGGCACGTATCGTCGCCTCGGGTTTGAAGAAAGATGCACTACCTGTCCCAAAGGGTGGACTACTCCAAGGGAGAAGTCTGTTTCTGTAGCAGACTGCACTGTGCGTAAGTGCTGCACCCATAATTCCGACACTCATTGCTCGTGTGGCCAGATGCTGCTATAGCATTATCAATGATCCCGCTTTCCAGAAACATATAATACAATGACTGTGTTCGTAGTTGGGCATTGTATAATTTGCAGCCTCGTAGATAAATGGACGGGTGGGGCAAATGGGCTCCTCCTGTACCAAAATAGCATACTCGAAGCGAAGCAGGGATCATGGTTCGTCGTGTCGTCTGATTTGAGTGGACCACACTTCCTCAAGCAAATATGTACCACGATCATTTTGTAAACATGTGGACACGATCAAGGTTTTATCCACCAGGTACCACATGTATTGGCAATTACTAATGTTATACACGTATTTCAGTTTGCATTTACCCATAACAAATTTGCTCAAGTTAGTTGACATGTCGGAATATTGAAAGTGTATAACAGTGCTAACTTTATGTAGTGAGTTGCAAAACTGGGGAACAGCTTAAAGGGGAACTGAAGCAATTTTGTGTTATGCCGTATATTTAAATATATATTATCTAACTATGCATTAATGGTGACAGATACCTGCTAATTTATGAGATAAACTGAAAAACTGATTTTGTTCGAGACAAAAATCGACAAAATGCATCACTGCGTATCGCCATCTTGTCGAAACAAGTGGTTTGAGTCGCGTATATCTAATCAATGTAAATTCTCGATTTTTTTGCGATTTATTTCGTAAATAGGCATTCTGGGGCGAAAAAAAGATATGGGTCTCTGTTATATATAAAAGTCAACAAAATAGCGTTTTTGTTCGCTCCAAATAAAAAACACGCAAAAAATCGTGGAAAACGCCACACTTCTCGAACACACGAGACGCTAACCAACGAGAATATGCGATAACGGAATACCGGAACTATTTTTTACTTGTTGACGACATAGTCATAGATGCATCGCTTGTGACAGTTTTACCAGATCTGCTACTAGCGATTAGTGGTTTACTGAACTTCCGTAATAGTTGTCTATCTTTGGAGAAATGGAAACCACAGACGAAGAGTCTAGTTCGACAGGCCACACGGAAACAACGGTTGACAGTCGTAAAATGTCACCGAGTGTGCGAGTCACGTTCCAGACTCCAGGTCGGCTTCACCTTTGTTGACGTTGGATTCAGGAAAAATTACAACAGCGCTTTGACTGTCAACGATTCCTGACTAGGTAATGTGATGTGGTGATCCTGTGGAAACTGCGTCCCGATGTCTGCGCACGTTTACGTTGAGTCATCATGCTGCGCCGAGGAAGCTACTATGCCTAGGGCTAGGCTATGGCTATGGCTATGCAGCACCGTGTGCCCGACCGCGTTGGTGCTTGCATCACCGTACGAAGGCGAAGACGATGATTTTGTAGTGATATGCATAAACAGGGCGGTGCTAGATGTTGGTCTGCTGTCATTGCATGATTTGCGTGCCGACTCATTGATTCGCCCTATAGCTAGCAGGTCAGTAATTCAATTGTTATCGAATCATTGCCATTTTAATAATCCTATTTTTTCTGCATATTTCTTTTACCTAGCCCGAGGGCGAGGTCCGAACTACAATGGCAATGCAAGCAGGCTTTTCTCTTTATTTTGTATCTAATCTAATGAAGTGTACTGTGACTGTATTTTAATATTGTGTTTGATTTTGTGTTGAATAACATTGATGACAATAATAACATGAGGGTTTATTTAATTCATTATGTGAATATATATATATATATATATATATATATATATATATATATATATATATATATATATATATATATATATATATATATATATATATATATATATATATATATTAGTGCCCTGCGCGGGCCTAGAATTTGATCCCAAGCCCGGCCCGCAATTAGCAGTTAGAGTCCAGGCCCGGCCCAGGCCCGCAATAATTTTTCAAGCCCGGCCCGGCCACGGCCCGCAAACTAGAATTTAGGCCCAGGCCCGGCCCAGGCCCAACCAAGACCGTGAATGTTTGGCCCAGGCCCGGCCCGGCCCGCAACTTTCAGGCCCAGGCCCGGCCCATACCCGCGGGCCAAAGATGGGTAAGCCCGCGGCCCGCAAGCCCGCGGCCCGCTAAGTTTAGAGAAGATAAACCTATAATCTTGTAACAAAGACGAAAAACAAATAAACTGTAAAACATACTTATTGTTTTATTAAATAAAAAAGGTCCATAGTGTGCTGGATGAGTTCTAAAAATTCAGCACCACCAACTTCTTCAAACTTACAAATATCCTGAAGAAAAATAAAGAAAAGCTTCTTAGTGTCATTACTATTAAATATGGTAACATTTGTTATATTTGGCTTTAATGTATTGGTTTATTGTTAGGGTAGGATATTTGTTTATCAAACCCTGACTTAACCCATATGCAAGCCATAATCCCAATGTATATTGTTAATTGAATTAGCTCAACTAAGTTAACATAATTTAATATGATATTTCAATTAAATGTCACCCACTGGCACTGACACCCAGTGGCATTTCCAGCAGGCCTGCAGTCACTAGCCTGAGACAGACATGTTCAGACATGTGTGAATTAGTACAAGTGTGAATGAATTAGGACTGGGGAGAAAATTAATACCAATTACCAACTGGGTTGGGTACTGGGTAGTGGGCTAGTGGCCAAGTGTGCACTTGGCAGTGGGCAGGTCTTTCAGGTGGGCAATGTTTGGAGGGAAGACCTAGACAATAGAATGTCCACTGGTATGGTCAAAGGGTGATAAGTTGATTGTTAATCATGGCTTGATTGCCTCTGCAAATATTTCTAAAGTAAACATTTGGGGCTGGCTACTTCCAGCCAAGGGAACTTATGGGGTCATTAGATTCCATGCAAGGTCTCAATTTGCAACTATATAATACTAAAGAAATAATTTTAAGCATTCATTAAACGGAATTACAATTTATAATAAGTTTTTATTAAAAAAAATAAAGTAATAATTGGTGTTTTGTATGAATATTTTTATTATGTCCAGGCAGAGCCCAGGCCCGGCCCGGCCCGCTCACACTAGGCCCAGGCCCGGCCCAAGCCCGATGTGTTTAAATTGTTTTCAGCCCAGGCCCGGCCCGGGCCCGCAGTATGTAGGCCCAGGCCCGGCCCGGCCCGCGAGATTATGTAGAGGCCCGGCCCGGCCCGGCCCGCGGGCTGCGGGCCGGGCCGGGCTTGGACCAAAAGCGCAGGGCACTAATATATATATATATATATATATATATATATATATATATATATATATATATATATATATATATATATATATATATATATATATATATATATATATATATATATATATATATATATATATATATATATATATATATATATATTCTTTAATGTTACCATAATCGTGATTGTAATAATGATTGTAATCATGACTACATTAGTAATTGTGATTGCAATAATTATTGTAATCATGCTTACATTAATATTCATACTTGTAATCACCCCTCTCTGTAGCACACCACAACACCTTGTTGCTTGGTGCAATGTAATCATTTAAATAACAATAATTAACTACTGACAATATGTAATGTTCACAGTGTTGCAACTATTATGGTAATTATAGAATTAGTGCTGTCAACTAACCCTGACAAATTATATTTCAGGCTCAGGAAAGGCAAGACAAGTAATCCCATCCTGCGATGTGGGAAGGATCTGTGATGTCTATTCTGAACCGAATTGAACTGATGGAAAGTTTAGCTATGGAGATTGACCTGACATAGGTGAGTGTGCTGATAGACAAATTATGAGGCACCCACAGTATGCAGCAGGTCGAAAAACAACCTGGAAAACTACAAAAATTCCCACTAAAATATACACACAATTTCATTTATATTGAGACCAACATAGAATATATCAAAAGTTTATTCACATAGAGAAACAATTACCAAAGAAATAAGGCTAACTAGAACGACTGAAACCAAGACTAAACATTGACTAAAAACAGTGACTTCTACCACCGGGAAATACAACCTGGAACATGGATATCACAGTTACACACATCATTATTATGCCACAACATATCAAATATACTGGTAGTTTAGCTTAGGAAATAATCTTTATAAAGCCAAAGCATTTTAACTATTTCACCATCATGATCTGTACCAATGGCAATACACTACGTGTTTTGATTGGACAGTAAATATACACCAATCATGTGTAACAATACTACTTGTTCTGACTGACAGTAAATGTACACCAATCATGCATACCAATACACTACTTGTTCCTACCAACAGTAGATGTACACCAATCATCTCATTCTGGAATCTGCACCATTTCACAACTTCTTCTGACAGTAAATGTACACCAATCATGTGTATCCAATATACTACTTTTTCTGACTGAATCTACTACTTGTTCCTACCGACAGCAAATGTAAACCAAGCGTCTCATTCTCTACCAAATACACTACTTGTACTGACAGTAAATGTACACCAATCATATGTATCAATACACTACTTGTTCTGACTGATAGTACTTGCACACCAACCATCTGTTCCAATACACTACTGGCAGTAAATATACACCAATACACTACTTATTCTGACTGATAGTACATGTACACCTAACAGATTCAATTCACCTTTCACTCATCCAGGGGTAGAAATCAGCACACTTGCCTCTGACAGACACCCCAGTATCCGAAAGACCTTGGCTGATAGATCAGACATGCGTACAACCTGTGTCATAGTTTATGGCTGTTTGGTGTGTGGCAGGTGCAGAAAAGTGACATAAGTTTTTCTCACGAATGACAAACTTCTTCTCTTTCTCATAGGGTCGGAGCTGCTTGAGTCACCCTCGGTTATGTCGCTGTTATCACATAGCGTGCATCATCTGCACCAATGTCTTTGTTCTCACTGAATCTGATGGAAGCTTCACATAGGAGTAGTCATGATCAACGTTCATTGGTGCAATAATGTCATCCGTGACTACAGCAGCATTCGCAAAGTGTCGCACTTGAAATATCGTTACCGGATTGATTTGCATGTCAGCATCAGTTGTTGGTGGTGTCACAGCAGTAGTAGCAGTGATGGCACTAAAGGTGACATCCGTAATGTAAAGATTGACGACATCACCCGTAGCGCTGGATGTTTCAAAACTAGTACCTGTACTTGTACGAACCAATGGTGAATCCTTCATCTGAAAAGATTACACATACAGTGAAAATTTTACAAAATTCATCTTTTGCATAATATAAATGAATCACAATATGAGAAACTTTCTCTTGTATATATTATTTTTAGAATATAAGAGTGCCAGTATCATATAGAATATATAAAGTAATCAACCACAGGGAAAAGCATTTTGCCTATGGAGCCATGTTTAATTCAACCAATGGGTGTTTCACTGATCTCTTAATGTTTTTAATGAATCTGTTTGGTCAGTTTGGCGAATGCCACTGGTAAGATAACCAAACGCATTTAACCAAAATTGTAGCATCCTAGCTCCAAAGTGCATTATATTTTCTAATCAACATTGCACTGTTTTCAATGGGCCAAGGAGGTCAAAATTGTATAAGGTGTCCAAATTCCATAACAAAATATGGACCCATAGGTACACTTTCTATGGGGTTCCTTATTTTATATCTGACACCCGATTTAGATAACATAATGCATGAATATTGTTATTGGACCAAATGCAGATCTATGCTTGTGACATCTTTACCTTATAAATGCTGCACGCACATACGCATACCTGCCAACACATATATATATAAATATATGTATATATACGAATATGCTTGTGACATCTTTACCTTATAAATGCTGCACGCACACACGCATACCTGCCCACACGTATATATATATATATATATATATATATATATATATATATATATATATATATATATATATATATATATATATATATATATATATATATATATATATATATGTATATATGTAAATATATATATATAATTATTAGGTATTATACTGAAAGCATCTGCTAGATAGTATGATGCATGGACAAAAGCCCCTCCCGACAAAAGCCCCATAGACAATTTCAATTTGTTTCAATTCAATTATACTTTTCATGAATGTTGCTGTAGTACACAGAGACAATATATTGTCATGAATATAGTTCAGGCATGTGGTCAATTACATTCCAGAATTGGAACTGACCCTCAATTCCAGTTCCGGAATTGGAATTGACTTTTTTTTAAATTTGGAATTGGATTTTATTTTTTATTTTATTTATTTTTTGGGAATTGGAATAGATTTTGTTGGAATTATTGACTTGATACTGTTAATATTTACCCTTATATTTACTTATATTACTTTTAAAATCATATTTGTCTGTTATTAGCATGTCACCCTGAATCTGGTAACAGCCAGGAAGTCAACATTACAGCATAGACACTGTCTACTCTGTTATTGAAACATTGTGACCAAGAACAATATAATCAAGCATTTGCATCAACAGTTACTGTAATAGACAGTAAAACCAAAATCAGACCATTCAGGCCTCATTTTCTTTCTCAGTGTACAAGGTTTATTTACAGAGATTGCCAATTATGGGCACCTGCCTGCTAATTCCCTTTGTGTGAGAGTGGAAGCCTGCCCCACTTGAATGCAGCCCCTTGTTTATCCAACCCTGAATTAGGACTGACAGGATATGTAATGTTTAGGAAAGATCGAATAGGAAGAAGGGGCGGGGGAGTTATTTTATATGTTAAAGAATCTATTCAGGCTTATGAAATAAAACTAGAAAGGGAAGCAGATTGCGATGAAGCTGTTTGGTGCAAAATTGTTTCAGGAAATTCAAAATTAACTGTTGGATTAGTTTACCGAAGTCCAAACATAAACGAAGAGGACAACACAAAAATAAAAAACGCTATAAAGGAAGTTAGTAAAGGGGAATGTATCATAATGGGAGATTTTAACCATGGACACATACAATGGAATTCTCTAGAGAGTACAGGGATTGAGGACCAACAATTTCTATTTTTAATCCAGGATAGCTTTCTTACTCAGCACGTACTAGAACCAACCAGGGGAGAAAATGTATTAGATATAGTTTTGTCATCACAAAAAGAATTAGTGGACAATGTAAAAATAGTTGAACCATTGGGTAATAGTGACCATAATCAAATACATTTTGACATCAATGTAAAATCAGAAAGTAAAAATAAGAAAACATACAAGAGAAACTTCCACAAAGGTAACTACAAAGATATGAGAAAATATTTAGCAAAGCTAGATTGGAATAACATGCTGATGAATAAGACCGCAATTGAATGTTGGAATATTCTAAAATATGAAATTGAGAGTATCATCGATAAATTTGTTCCCTTCCAAAAACAAGGAAAACGGTGTAGAAAGAAACACTTGTCAAAAGAGGCTATTAGAAAAATAATGCTAAAACAAACTATGTGGAGGGTTTATAGGCGTACCAGAAAGGAAGAAGACTATGCAAAATACAAAGAGGCACTTAATGCAGCTACAACTGAAATTAGACAATCTAAAAGAAGCTATGAGCAAACACTAGCATGTAACATAAAAAATGTCAGCAAAAGTTTTTATGCATATGTCAGGAGTAAACAAAACGTACAAGACAAGGTTGGACCTCTAGAAGACAGTGCTGGAAATATAATATCACAGGGGTTTTTAATGGCGGAAGACCTAAATGGTTACTTCAGTTCAGTGTTTACCAAAGAAGATATTAGTTCATTACCAGTTGCTGATGCTAAATTTCAGGGGGCTAAATCTGACTATTTAGGTCCGTTAGTTGTAACTCCAGAATTGGTAGCTAAGAAAATAAAGGCAATGAAGGATAACAAATCACCGGGAGTGGATGGGATTCCTCCAAAATTACTAATGGAAACAGTAGAACAAATCAGTATACCACTTGCAAGAGTATTCAACTTGTCATTAAAAGAGGGAGTTGTTCCGTTTGAATGGAAAGAAGCAAACATCATACCATTATTTAAAAAGGGTTCGAGAAATAAGTCAGAGAATTACAGACCAGTGAGTTTAACGTCAGTGATTTGTAAATTATTAGAACGGTTAATTAAAGACCATATGGTGGACTTCCTCGTTAAGCATAAATTATTAAATTCATCTCAACATGGATTCCTTAAAGCGAGGTCATGCTTAACAAATATGTTATGTTTTTTGAAAGAAATCACTAAGTGGATAGACGTCGGATCGCCAGTAGATATTATCTACTTAGATTTTCAGAAAGCTTTTGACAAAGTGCCACATCAAAGATTACTACTTAAATTAAAAGCCCATGGTATCGGGGATAGCATAACTGACTGGATAGAACAATGGCTGACTGACAGAAGACAACGAGTTGTAGTAGATGGAGAAGTTTCAAATTGGAAATCGGTTTTGAGTGGGGTACGTCAAGGATCAGTATTAGGACCTATATTATTCTTAATTTATATCAATGACTTGGACGACAGTATAACAAGTAACGTACTGAAATTTGCGGATGACACAAAACTATTTAAAAAAGTTAATACTGATGGTGATAAACAACATTTACAAAACGAGCTAGACAGATTAGTGAAATGGTCTGAGAAATGGCAGATGTTGTTCAATTTTGGGAAATGTAAATGCCTACATACAGGACATGGGAACTTGAATGTAAACTATAAAATGGGAGATACTGTTCTGGGTACTACCGTAAAAGAAAAGGACTTAGGAGTTACAATAAGCGCTGATATGAAAGTTTCAGAGCAGTGTGGTATTGCAGCTTCAAAGGGTAATCAAATTCTTGGATTGATTAGAAGAAACATAACATACAAGGGAAAAAAGTTAATTATACCTCTTTATAAAGCAATAGTTAGACCTCATTTAGAATACTGTATACAAGCATGGAGACCATATCGTAAGAAGGATATAGATACGCTTGAACGCATACAAAGGAGAGCAACTAAAATGATTCCAGAACTGAGAGACCTTAGTTATGAAGAACGCCTGAAAGAATGTGGTTTAACAACTCTAGAGACAAGGAGGTTAAGAGGAGATCAGATTGAAGTTTTTAAGATATTGAATGGGTACGAAAATATTGATAGAAATATGTTTTTCTCACTCAAGAAGGATAGCAGAACTAGAGGACATGAGGTAAAATTAGTAAAGGATCAATGTAGATTGGACATCAGGAAGCACTCGTTCTCACAGAGGACAATAAATGAATGGAACAAATTGTCTACAGATTGTGTAACTGCTAGCAGCGTGAATATGTTTAAAAATAAGGTAGACACATATCTCATGAGGGCGGGTTATAAGTAGATGAACATTGTTGGACTCTCGATAAGCCAATGGCTTCCTTGTCCACTTGCCATCTGGGCCTTTGGCTTGGATGGCAAATCTTGTTAAATCTTGTTAAAACCCTAATGTTCAGCCCACAAGTTTCCCATACTAAACAGGTCACTGGTCACCTGTACAATGCTGTTACATGTGGCTGTAGGGTTTGCCCTTTGTAGTAATTAAAAATGTCCCCATGGAGAAAACATGTTGGAGATTAGGATGTTGAAGACTCAAACTTTCCAGTAAATTTGATGAAATATCAATGATACCACAACTGATAGTGATATAAATGGGTTGCGGTCACATGCCCCCCCCCCAGACATTTGCCCCTAGGACACTTGCCCTCCCCCCGGACATCTGCCTCCTAGTATATTTGCTCCCCCCCCGGACATCTGCCCCTTTTTTATGATAGTTGAGTGTGTATGAGATGTTCTTGTCACCAGTTGTCTTCCAGGTATCATTGATATTCAGATCAGTGGTGGAAGATGGGTTCTTGGGGTGATGCTTCCATGAACAGTGGTGGACAGTAACGATTCAGAGATCAACTGGTTTGGAGTGTCCCTGGTATTAGCTGCCTTAGTTTTCAGGTCCTCACGGACCTTGGCAGCTTTTATCTGTGCCGTGTCACCATCATGGTTGCAGGCAGTCTTGTTGATCACATTCTGGATCTGGAGA
>OY759266.1:25689430-25749430 GCA_963662155.1 Lamellibrachia columna | reverse complement strand
TGCCGCTGAGCCCCCCGCAGAGCAATATGGCGCCGCCCAGCGAAGATAATGGCAAAGTTAAAAAGGACATTACAAAATTACCGTGGCGTTGCGCCCATCATATATGGGTGATATATACTGTAAATGGTTAAATTATTATGTTTGGGCTATGTTTGTTCGAGTGCTTCATCCCCCTCCCTTAACTCGGACCACTCAGGATGTGAGCCGTCTCCCAGAGGGACTTACCAGCCAACAGCTGGGGTGGTTGAGTGCATCAAATGTTCACCCGGGAAGTCCACAGCTGAAGAAGGCGCCCAATATGATAACCAGTGTAAAGGTCAGTACTAAAAAATAATAATATATTTAGTATTGAACCACATCAGTAACTTGTGTGTGAATCAATAAGCTGTCGAATATCAAGCATATATAATTATCTTTATGATGAATACGGTTCCTATTGAATCAAATCATATATTTTGTATTGAATATATAACGTGTTGTGAACATTATATGAAAGATGGTGCTAATAGCAGTCTGGACAAATTATATTTATTTTGCCCCATTGTAAGATGCAGATTAGTCAGTGCGCTACTACTACTACGCTAATTGCACGACTCTGCTGCCGCCGCCGCCGCCGCCGCCGCCGCCGCCGCCGCCGCCGCCGCCGCCGCCGCCGCCGCCGCCGCCGCCGCCGCCGCCGCCGCCGCCGCCGCCGCCGCCGCCGCCGCCGCCGCCCTTTGTCGATCTGTTGCAGCACATTTAAATGTCTGTATTTGGATTACCCTATCGAAAACACATATAGGGGACCATTCCCATGTGTTAATTGGAAGTTGAGTGCCCATAGCTCGAAGAACAGAAGTTGGCCGAAAGTGCCAAGTGGAATTTTTTTGTAAAAACGACAACACTCAGTGGCATATTATGAATCTATCGCCGAAAAAACAATATAACATACAGTTCGTTCGATGAATTATTGAAATGTTCGTACATAAAGAGGCAGTAGGCCTATGGAACATATTGCTTAAACCACTCAGAACCATATAATATGTAACAATGAACATTGTTTATATTTAGTACACCAAACGACACGATGCCATTGTTAATTAGTTGTTCCAATATGCGCTATTACTGAAGTACAACATGCGATTTAAGAAAGTAATACTGATGGGTTTAGGAAAACATACATATAGATATTAAAACACAAAGAACATATATACTAGTTTGAATTGTACTGCGTCAATTGTAAAATAGTCTTTCATGACTTATGTTAAAAATAATCTAATTAGGAAGTATGAACTTCAGAGCCTTATTCCTAATTGTTACATCTGTAAGAAGTGAAATACTTCAAACTGACTATATAGCTTCTTACTGTGTTCATTAATTTATATTGATTTTGTGTTTACCTTTATTATGTTTTATTTTTATTTTGACGTTACATAGTTATTTTGACAAAGGGTGACGTTGTCTTAATGGGAGTCTACTTGATCTTTATATTTGTGATTTGTATTAATTATTTCAACTTGGACTAATAGTCAAAATAAATGTGTATGTCTGTCTGTCTGTCTCTCTGACTGCCTGCCTGTCTGTGTGTTTGTGCATACTGGGTTTTAATTCGTCATTAGACAACTATCTTAATGGAAGCTGAGTAAGATATATTGTCTATTAATTCCAAAGAAAATCTGCCTGCCTGTCTCTCTCTCTCTCTCTCTCTTTGTGCATAATTGCACATACTGGGTTTTAATTCGCCATTAGACAACTATCTTAATGGAAACTGAGTTAGATATATTGTCAATTAATTCCCAAGAAAATCTTTATGCACCATTTCGTAGCATACCTGTCTCAAAGGTATCCACTCTGGTGCACACTAAGGTCAATGGAGCGTGTCGCCGTGCTGTCATTGCAGTGGGCCCACAAAGGACGCCCCTGATCCCCAAGCAGGTCAGCACCACGGCTATGGCGACAACCCTACCCCAGCGTTGGTGCTGCAGACTAGCGGGACGACGTCGGACATTTACGAAGAGATACCTGATGAGCGAACAGGTCACTATGCTAATTCATAAAATACTAATTACGAATTAATAATTATGTTTATTCGACAGTACTGCATTTTGATGGACGTTTGACAAGTGGACAAAGAACCCATTGGCTTATCGAGAGTCCAATAATGTTTCATTTATGATATATTTGTCAGTTTTGTTTTTAAACATATTCACGTTGCTAGCATTTACACAATAATTATGTAGATAATTTGTTCCATTCGTTTATTGTCCTCTGATATCCTATCTACACTGATTCTTCACTAAAGTTTCTTCGTGTCCTCTACTTCTAATATCTTTCTTTAGTGGAACATATTATATTACTTAAAATGGTATTGTTGGTTTTCGAATCACCACGTACATTTGTGAATATAGCTAAAACATGTCGACTGAATGGCTTTGCCACGACTTGTCAAGATACAATTGCAATCGGAAATGGTGATATCCAAATTAACATTACAATGTCGGAAGTTGAGTCCCCATGGGAAAAGTGACTCCCGTTCCTCGCTGATGTTCACCTGGAAGAACCATCAGTGCCACTTACTGTTTGTGTATGCTTTCAGTCTCCGTCTGGCCTCAAACTGGACACAGCACCAGTTAAAAATAGCAGACTACATCTCCTACTAGTAGCATATTGATCAGTTATACTAGATACACTTTATTTTTATTGTCTAGTCTAATAGCATAACTGATAAACCAACAAGCACAACCCTACAACACAATATACAGTTAATATTCAATTGAATTGCAAGACTGAACGATCATTAACTATAAATTTAAATTCTGATTATTTGAACATAATTTCGATACAGATACAGGGTTTATGCCGTCTCAGAATACACATAACTATTGAAACTATGACTGAACGCTACTATTAACATGCAAGTGAAGACGTATGGAAATATTTGTATTGTTCCAGGTTGTGTAAAACGTGCAGTTAACCTACCCAATGTTTAAGTTGATATGTGCTATGTTTACAGGAGGATCGTGGCTACTTCTGACGGTAAGCGGCGAAACGTGGCGGCCTTTTCACTGCAACAGAGATTGAACATCGCCGTTTTCCCTAACCCACAGACAGATGGATATGGAATGACTAATCAACCAGACGCTGAATATCAAACTCTCTCCTGTCGTTCCTAAAGTGTACGCTTCACTCGGTGCCGTTTTGCCTCAAGCGCAATCAAACACCGTCTCTTCTCCACGATCTCACTCAGGTGCAAATATTGTTGAATATGAAATGACGAATCTACCAACTACTGGTTATGAAACTCTTCCACCAGAAGCACCTGTATCGGTTGCTCATATATAATGTTATGATGTAATATTTTTACTGTTTATCAAAGCGAAATGAAACGTGTTGCTGCAATCCGAATATCAATTGTTGTATTCACACGCACGCAATGAAAACGTCTAATATAAATATGATTATCAGGTTAATTACTATGTTAGTATTCTAATGAAAGAAATTATATCGTTGCTTTTGTTTTGTAATAACACAGGTTTTGGTGTAATAGTAAAAAAATAATAATTGTACTTAGTAAATGCTGGAAATGTATGACTGGTGTCAATCATAAAGGTAGGACCTACACTTGTATCGGTGTTGGGTTTACATATTGTTGCAATCATAATAATTGTACTTAAGAAATGCTGGAAACGTATGATTGGTGTAAAAAATAAAGGTAGGCCCTACATTTGCATAGAGTGTTGGGGTTAAGTTGTTGCAATCACGATGTTCGTATAAGTTGTCAACACTATAATGAGTAGGGGAGAACGTGGATGGTTGTCACATGTTTTGTTCTTTTCCTGTTTTTTTTATTTGTAATAACAGTTCCCTAAGTTCTTTTGCTACTAAGCTTGACTTTAACATATATTGTATATATGGATATTAATAATATCGGGGTAGCTTCATTCAAAATATGGTACTTGTGTCGTTCAAAAAAGGCTCTCTCCTGAGACAATGTGCCCCGTACTGGGGTTGGTTGTCACAGCGTGTGAGTTTCTTGTCACGTACTATAAGGTTGCTTAGACAATGAAAAATAGTGCAATGTGTTCATGTCCATTAATTAACCCTAACCCTAACCCTGTTCTAAACCGTAATACTGAAACATAATGTGACAGTTCTATATTTTTCTACAAACGTTAGGATGTTGAACTTATACATGTATGTGCGTGCGTGCGTGCGTGCGTGCGTGCGTGCGTGCGTGCGTGCGTGCGTGCGTGTGGTCCAGGTGTCAGACTCTCATCGATAGGTGATAGGCCTGCTTGGCTCAGGTGTTGGCTTTTCCTCAGTAGTGTTCTGGGTCCGGGTATGGGACTATTGGGTGATCGTAGATTGTCCACGCCTGCGTTCCCAAGAACAGGATTTCTGGGATCAACTGGTTGTGGCAACGCAGGGTTGTCGTCCACATCTACGTTTCCAGGAATTGGACGGTCAGTGACGTAAGAAGCCGAACACTCTGAATCGGGAAAGACATCTCTGTTGTAAGGATATATGACACTTACTCTAAAGCCAGTTTTATTCCCTGTAGCTGAATCAGCACACGGAAGCGTCGCAAGTGTTCCTAATTCAGCCGGTGTGATAGAGCCCACCGGTTTGAACCCATGGCGGGCTACAATTTCAAATGGTTTGTGGATCGTAGTTGCACCCGTTTCATCCATATTCCACACGTCTCCTGGTCCAAATTTGTGCCGCGTCAGGACATATAACAACTTTTCAACGAAAGCAGTCACAGTGCCTTTATTGAAACTACTGCTCCGGTCTAGGCTTGTAGCTTCATGTCTACGAATCGACATATTTGGGTGATGTTTCAAGAATTCCGTAAGCCATTCAGCACTACATTGTTCAACATCTGACCAAGAAGGAAGAAGCATCAAGTCATTAGCCATTGCTAACTGATAAGTTTCTTTGGGTGGAAGAATAATTAAACGATGCTTTGAAAGTAGATTAAAAAGATAATAAAGATCTTATAGATCTTATATGAAACAATGATACGACCAGTGCTGGAATGTGCATCGCCACCTTGAAACCCTTTCCATAGAAAGGATATAGATGAATTAGAAAACGTTCAGAAGAGAGCGCTGAAACTCAGCATAACACCTATCGAATCACATCATTTGGAACAGAGACTACTTGAGGCGGATGTCTGTGAGATATTTAAATGTCTCAGTAGCTTAAATAAGAATAACCGAGAGCATTTGTTCTACTAATGTAGCAGCAATCTGAGGGGCCATAGCTTAAAGCTAAGGAAGATGTACTCCCGCACATAAATCCGTAAACATTTCTTCACAAATCGAGTCATCGATTACTGGAACAAACTTCAAGAAGAATTTGAGGTCTTTAGCCACCGGCTGAAAGAGACTGTACAATCAAGTAAGTAAGTATACCAAGTAAGTAAGTATACCAAGTAAGTAAGTATACCAAGTAAGTAAGTATACCAAGTAAGTAAGTATACCAAGTAAGTAAGTATACCAAGTAAGTAAGTATACCAAGTAAGTAAGACCATGATAAATGTCAGATGCCTTTGCAACGTATTCCACCAACTGTTCTTCCAGCTCAGTTGTAAAAATGTACTTATTTTTTATATATACAACTGAGATCGAGGGCTGTTTATTCTGTCCTATTTCTTCAGGACTCATCTCGTGGCGTTCGGTAGTTGATGGTGACTTGTGATGGTTCTATGTCCAATTTTCACTTACCGAACAGCTCTGAGAATAATATTTGGGAGCGTTGTACTTTTCTCAGTTTTTCTCTTGAAGTTCCGAACCATCTGGCCAGCTGCAATGAAGTCGTCCCACATAATTTAGCTGTGATACATGCACACGCACGCACACACGCTCTCTCGCACGCACGCACGCACGCACGCACGCACGCACGCACGCACGCACGCACGCACGCACACACACACACACACACACACACACAAAACCATGTCAATACCACACAATACCATGTCAATGCGTATAGGTTATTGTTGGGGTCGGTTGTCACATGTGACAAGCAACCTCAAACGTTATGCGACAACCTGCCCCAACAAGATATGACACCAAAATATATGTCTTGCATTAACATGCGTTGTGCGAATGGCTTTGTCATTAGCCCTTTGAGGGCTCACAATCGGACTTATTCGACACTAAAAATATCTTCAAGCACAACTCAATACTACCCGGTGCTATATCGTAAATGTCAACATCTCAAAAGATTATTCACAGCATAAAAATGCGTCGCCAACGCGCCAACATGCATGCTCGAAACTGAAATTTACAAATGGCGGATTAAGGCCAACTAATCGCTCACTCTTCTCGAATCAATTCATTGCTATTAGCTGCGTTAAACCTACGTATCAACTCCTTCTCGTTTGGCTCTAAAAGAGCGTTGAGAATGTTTTTCAGATTCAGATTCAGACTCCACTGGTAATCCCGCACGCACCCGCCATCTAGCGGCAAAGATATAGGCACTGTGACAACCAATCCCGAACTCCACTACACACGAACACTGTAAACAGTAGAATCAATCAATATGAATATATTCTCAGATATAAAAAAACAATCATATAAGAGTATAAATTAGCTTAAATAATGAAATAATGAAAACACATGTTCGCAATGCTTAGCTCTGTTTTCAATACGTTTGACTGATCATATTACTTCGAAGAGAATGCAACATATTTGTATGTTTATGTTCAAAATTACTTCTTATTTGGATTTATAATTTTATTTATTGTTATGTGTTATTTTATTGATAGGGTTTAACTTGGAATAGTATCTTAGTCATAAAATGTATTTCTCACGAAAGCTAACTAACTAGGTGATCTACAACAATTGACTCACTACTGAACCGTTATGTTTATTGCCAATTTGTGATATTAATAAATTGGGTTTACTAATTAACTGCAATGTTTATGGCAAATTGGTGATACTATGGAATTTAAATCACCGGTGAACCGTTACATGTATGGCCAGTTGGTGATACTACGATTGTTGGGTCACTAATGAGCCGTTATCGTATGACCAAATGTCAATAATTCCACTTCTAACGTCACGATGGTTACGCGAATCAATAAAAATGCAATTACAATGTTAGTTACTGTGCCAATGAACAAAAAAGTAAAGGAACGTTCTTATATGACGCATTATCTAGTCCTTGGGACTGTTCAAAGCGCTTTTGACACTTCACCTCTTGGCAGACCTGTTCATTCCAACGCGATTTCGACTTTTCTGTGAAGCATTCAGCCACGCTGCAATTACAGCGAAGACTATATGTTTTGATATTCATCCCTGTCTGCAGCCGGGTACTCATTTAAAAAGCTGCGTGAACTGTGGCAATGTGGAATGATCGAAATTGCCAAAGCTTCGAAACAGCAGTAAGATGATTCGAACCCGGTTTCTCTCGATTGAGAGCCCGACGTTCTAATCGTTGTGCTACCGCCCGACCCCCCTCCACAAACAATTATTTTGCCCAAGTCCTGGTAGGGGGGAGGATTGTGCGGTGAGCTAGCAACCCACCATGCAAAACACAATGTCAAAGGTTCAAGAAGTTGCGGGTAATCACTCGGCAGTGATGCCGCTTGTGACGAGCAGATATGAAAACGGCAGAGAATTTCTGTTCCGACACAATCACTGGCGGTGTCCAAGGCAACAAGTGAGAGTGGCTGCTTGGAATGTGCGAACGATGTTTCTAGTTGTTTCCAGCACTTGGCAACGTTCTATTAACTGTCTATTTTGTATGTTGTGGTTACTAAATTGGATGGTGCTTCGAAGTCTCATTCAACTAGGCCAGTAGTACACGAGAGATACACGGTCTCCAATGTTGAGAGCCAGAAGACGAGGATAAAAAGATGCATTCTACAACCGCCTACAAGAGCAGACAGCACATCCTGATAGTCATGGGAAACATGAATGCTAAGGTGGGCTCAGAAAACGAAGGATAAGATGCATGCATAGGATTGTAAAGTGTACGTGAGAGAAATGACAAAGGAGAACGCTTTTTATCTGCTCAGAGAATGGAATAGTCATTGGTGGTACCATCTTTCAACAGAAGATAATCCTCAAGCTGACATGGACCTCATCTGACAGAAGAACAAACAACCAGATGGATCACATTGCACTCAACCAGCGGAAACGATCTTCGAAAGATGTCAAGGTGATGAGACGAGCATATGCAGGCAGTGACCATCATCTTCTCTTATGTCAACTGCAACTGAACCTAAGAATAACTCAAAAGAAACAGACAGAACAGCTTTTCAACTCCCAAAGACTGAACGACCCCACTGTGAAAGCCCAGTTCCAAAGTTCCAAATCCTGAATGAGATCCCATAGTCAGGTCGATGTAAGTTCTACACACATTTGTTTTTATACATATGTCCCTGTCATCTCCTATTTCCCACAAACGTGCTATTTTTATGCAATATTTCCGATCAAGCAATCAGCCCAGTGCACTTGTAGTTGTAAAAATACTGTAATGCTTTAATTACAAGGTCATAAATACGCCAACTCCTAGCTGAAGTGCTGCTGAATTGGTGAAGAGGGCAACCCTTCAGTTTAACCAAGTTGACACTAACCAAAGCTAAGAATGACTTAATGGAACCGGGAAGTAGTGAGGTGACATTACTGACATCACCAAGACAATCACACACGAAGGAAATGTACAATGTCAGTCTAGATGAAGCGTCAGTCCACAGCGAATCCACAAAAGGAAGGCAGAAGACAGTCCACCAAGACGATGACAACTTGATGATAACATTACCCTCTTTCAACATGTTTTCCAACGAGGCATCTCCATCCTGGCAAAATATTGCGACAAGAGACATAGCCAAACAACAGATTGAATATGATATGTTGCATGATGAACAGAAGGGGCAGGTGCAATTGAACACATTTGTTGAAGAGAGACTTATCACGCGTGAGGAAAGGAAGGTTGCATTTTGTGACCTCTTGGCACAAGAACAAATCATTGGCATTTGCCCATCTTTGTGATACAGATCATGAAAACCAGTTTGAATCACATACCGGATCGGTCGCAGCCCGGGTCAACAATGATCGCGCCTGCCGCCGTACACCAGGACGGGGGTGTTAAGTATGCTACTGGTGCCCCTACCAACAAGATACGTGGAAGAAACGACATCACCATCGGCACATGGAACGTCAGGACATTGAGAGCTGCAGGAAAAGTGAATGCAAAAGTGGGAAAGAATGCGCAAACCAACTGGCAAGACACTTGCGGACCTTTCTGCAACGCGGAAACAAACGAGAGAGGTCACAGGCTCCTCGCATTTGCAATGTACAATGACCTGATGCTGGCTAACGCATTTGGCCCACACAAAACATCTAGAAGACGGACATGACACAGCCCAGATGGAAAACATCACAATCAGATCGACTACATCTTGGTGAAACGGCGCTTTCACACAGGAGTGAAGCTTTCCAGGAGCAGATATCGGAAGTGATCATGACTTGCTGATGACAACCTTCCACATTCGCCTGAAGAGGATCAGCAAACCAAAGCCAACAAGAATCAAATTTGACATCGAGAAACTTAAGGATCCTGATGTAGCAGAAGCATTCAAAGCAATGATAGGTGGGAAATTTGCACCACTTATCATATTGGATAACAAATATACCGACGTGAACTTGCTGACCAACACCTTCAACAAAATAGTGACGACATAGCCAGCGAGATCCTTGGAAAACACCGTCGGACAAAGAAACCATGGGTCACAGCAGACATTCTAGATCTATGTGACAAAAGAAGGGAATTGAAAAGGAGAAAATGTGATCCTGAAGGTGCAGCAAAATACAGAGAAGTCAACAAGAAGATCAAACAAGATATGAGAAGAGCAAAAGATAACTGGATAGCAGAACAATGCTGTGAAATTGAAGACAGCTTGAGCAAGAATAACAGCAAGAAGGCTTATCAAATAGTGAAAGACCTGACATCAGTGAAGAAAGGGATAACTACCACTATCCAAGACAAATCAGGGAAATGCCTGACAGAAGAACAGCATATCCTCAATCGATGGACAGAATACTGCTCAGAACTATACAGCCACAACACCAACGGAGACCCAGTAGTACTAAATTGTCCACAGACTACTGAAGAGGACGACTACCCCATTCTTCGTGAGGAAGTGGAGGCTGCAGTAAAGTCTCTGAAAAAAGGAAAGTCAGCTGGAATTAATAACATACCAGCAGAACTGGTTCAAGCTGGTGGAGAAGCCTTGATTACCACACTTACAACAATCTGCAACAAGATCTGGCAGACAGGAGAATGGCCCACCCCATGGACTCAGTCACTGATCATCACACTTCCCAAGAAAGGCAACCTACAGATGTGCCAAAATTACAGAACAATCAGCCTCATCAGCCACCCGAGCAAAGTCATGTTGAAGATACTACTCAATAGACTCAAACCCCAGGCAGAAGAGATCATCGCAGAAGAACAAGCGGGTTTTCGAGCAGGACGGAGCACCAGTGAACATATCTTCAACCTTAGAATCCTTTGCGAGAAACACCTTCAACATCAGCAAAGCCTGTATCATGTCTTCATAAATTTCAAGAAGGCCTTTGATAAGGTATGGCATGCGGCCCTATGGGCAACCATGAGGAAGTAGAACATTGGCTCCAAGCTTGTCCGAACCATTGAACACCTATATGACAATGCCACCAGTGCAGTAATCTTCAACAGCAGCATGGTTTCGAACATCAGTCGGAGTTCGACAAGGATGCCTACTATCTCCAGCGCTCTTCAACATTTTCCTGGAAAGGATCATGACTGATGCTTTAGAAAACCATCAAGGCACCGTCAGCATTGGAGGCAGGACAATCACCAAACTTCGTTTTGCTGACGACATCGACGGCTTAGCAGGAGACGAACAAGAACTAGTCAATTTGGTGGAGCGCCTCGAGAAAACATCTACATCATACGGCATGGAGATCAGTGCTGAAAAGACCAAACTGATGACGAACAACACACAATGCATCAGCACAGAGGTCAAAGTTAATGGACAGAGACTTGAGACAGTAACAAGCTTCAGGTACTTGGGATCAATTATCACAGATGAGGGTTCCAAACCGGAGATACTTGCCAGGATTGCACAGACAACAGCAGCACTAACAAGGTTGAAACCCTTATGGAACGACAGAAACATTACGGTCAGTTCGAAAATAAGGCTGATGCGCTCCCTTGTCATGTCCATCGTTTTGTATGCTTCTGAAACATGGACCCTCTCAGCAGATCTACAGAAGAGGATTACAAGCCATGGAAATGAGATGCTTTCGGAAGATCTTGCGCATATCATACAAAGACCATGTTACTAACAAGATCAAACAAGCCATCGGACCATAGGATTACTTTCTTATATCAGTTAAGAAGCGTAAACTGAAGTGGTACGGTCATGTATCACGATCATCTGGCCTTGCAAAGACTATCTCGCAAGGTACCGTAAGAGGGAGGAGACGAAGAGGTAGACAGAAGAAGAGGTGGGAAGACAACATCAAAGAGTGGACAGGAATGGAGTTCGCTGACTCCCAGAGGGCTGTCGAAAACAGGGAAACGTGGAGAGAGCTGGTTAGAAAGTCATCAATGGTGCCCCAACGCTCCTTACGGGTTATGGGAAAGTGAAGTGAAGATGATACAGAGAAAAAACACACACCATCAGGGAAAGAGAGGATCCTGGAAGCAGACGTACCAGTCAATTTTGCAGCAGCTGATAATTGCCTATGAGGATGGACGAAGGATTAACCTAGAGTACATCCTTTGTCATAAGCTCTTGCCAGTTCCCATTGTTTTGACATAAATGAATGGATATCTTCGCACATGGTCCAAGGTAATTATCTCCGAAGTTCAGACCATTGTCCAGCGACACTGGTACCAGCTGAGCTTGGTGACGGTGCAACCATCACCACTGATAGACAGGCATTGGTGATTGCTATTGGGAAACCAAAGGAGTGATTTTTATGTTGAAAAGGGGTATCACAATTAGTTGTGAAGTCCCATATCTCATGAATTCTCGTATCTCGTATCTCGTCTCGATAATAGGGATTCCATTGAAACCTTAACTGTAGGGAACAAGACCTAGTAAATGAGACGCCGATTTATTCCCGCGAAAACGTGTGTGGCCGCTTGAGGTATTTCATATGTACAAAAGGGGTATAATTCCAAGGAAGTTAAGTGTTTAAAGGAGGCATAATTTCATTGAACCAATCGCCCCCAAAGTTACTTATTTTTTTTACTCAAGTGAACTAGCATGGGCAGGTCTACCCACCGATTATCGGAGTCACGAGATCCCCGGGACTGGATAAGTGACCCTTTTATTAATATTATTTTAATATTTGTATTTCTTATGTAGAGCAACGTGTTTTATCATCTACTGTTTGTGTTATGTAAACACAACAATAATGTATTAAATTTTATATATCGTCCTGGTAGACATTTTATTTATAAAACACAATATTGACTATGTGAAAACCAACCTCCGCGCATACGTGACAATAAATTGATCGTATCTTATGATACATAGCCTCTGAAAAATACTTATCACAAGCTCTGATATAATGATTGGCGACATAGCTGGGGCGTGTGTGTAAAAAATAAATTTCCAAATGGTTAGTGGCGCCACAGCGGGGAGTGTGTAAAACACGTGGCTTTGTACTCGCAAGATGGCGACACTTTCTACCAAACGCTAAATCCGGTCAGTATTAATGACGCAAATTTAAACTAAATGCTAATGCCGTGAAACATTAAATTAAATTAGAACATCAAGCATAATGTAATGAAGTGTAAACACAATATATTTTTTTGAAAACGGCATTTGACTGATATCATGATATTAAATTCCGCGCTATAAGTTCAATTGATGACGTAACTTAGCAACTCCGCCAATGTAAATAAATGCGCTAACGAAGACGTTCTCAGCTTATTATGATTGAACCAAGCCGACGATTTATAAAACTGCAAGTACTACTTTGAGGTACTGCACGCGGCGAAACAAAACGTTAACGAGATTTCGGTAATCGTAACAGCGTTAAATCGTGAACGGATTTTCGTGCGCGCGGAACGACCGAGGCAGCGCATTTTGCTGAAGTAGGCTGAAGGGTGACCAAGCCAACGCAAGTGTACGAAGGCCAGCCTGTTCCAGTACACGTGTGTATAATTTTCTAGGGCACGTTTAGTTGTCTATGTATTCCCTCGAACTTGACACAACTACAGTTAACAAAAGGACCCAATAGTTGCATATACAACATCTATCCCTTCCCATGTAACAGGTATCTAATTTGTCTTTAAACAATAATGGTATTTTTTTTAATAAAGTAAAGTACATAATGCCCATGGACAGTGACAGTAAGGGTATATGGTAGATTGAAACATAAATAAATAATATATAATAAATAAATTCCTTGCATTGTCTCTTCTTCACCATTATTTAAAGAATTATTTAATTTTGACTAAACGAATCACTTCACATACAGGTAATAAAGCCATCCTTCGACTAAGATGGGTGAGGCGATGCAATGTACTGAGATATGGAGGAGATAACAGTTCCCACCCGTCTGTGATGAACAAATCTGATGAAGATGAAATGACAGGTATTTTATCTACTTAAGATATATGAAACAAAATTGAACAACATAATAGTATTGCAACACAGTTGATTCCAGGTTCCATTCTGGGTCTAAGCAAACAGAAATGAGCTGTTTTAAATACATCTCCCTACATCCATTGTCTGCAACAAGATATGCATGCCAGGCCACCTCAAAACCTACATGTCTCCTGCCATTCCTCTCCTCTTCCCTCCACTTCCCTTTCACACACCTCCCTTCCCCTCCCCTCCCTCTCCCTCCCCTCCCTCTCCCTCCCCTTCTCTCAGCCTCTCCACCTTGCCCTAACCTCCCCCTCCCCTCCACTTCCCCTCCCTTCATCTTCACTGATATATTGTTCCAAAATAAAAGTTGACAACAAAAGCTGCAAATGGATATAATTATATAATATTTATTAGCGATTTACATGCAAATTAGCAAACATGGGATTATTTTCTTGGCGTGTCATATTAATTATTACAAACAATATTTTGTGGGGAGTTCTTTACTCCAAACTTAAATGGAGATTTAACCACAGTTTATTTTACCACACAAACAGCACCAGCCTGAGAAGGACATCTCCACCTAAAGAGACGAGCAAACGAGAAGAACAGCGACAGTAGCCATCTGAAGTTGTTTCCTGGTGTGATGATCGTGCATTGAGAAGACCAAGTAAGTGAACCGTTCTATTATCACAACAGGGGCTTGTATCCAGTAGCAACAGTAAGAATGCACCAGTTCAGGGGAAGATCCAAATTTTGGGGGATTTGCATAGAATCTTCCCAGGGGATGAAGAACACTGTTGGATTAAAATAGTAATAAATGATGCACTGCTACTATGTACAACCTGCAAATTTAGTGGAATATTAAAATTGTAATGCACATGGTACATATATAATTATTATTAATGTTTCTTAAATTAATTACATTGCTGAAGTTTTTGATACAAATCCCTGTTGTTATCATTGATCATTGCCCTTCTCTTGCGGGTGTAGTTTAACTAATTAAAATTATCATTAGCTGATTGTAGCAAATATACATTATGTATTATTCAGTGACAGTAAAGAAATTTATGAAGGACGTAAACATGCATGTTCTTCCTATTCCTCATCACGTGACTGTGACACACTGCATTTCATCAAGCAGCATGGTCCCGCAGACCAATGCTATCTTGTTGATTTAAATTACAACATATTTATTTAGGCCTGTTTTCTTGCTGGAAGCATAGACCATTGAGAAAAGTTATCTTTTGTGCCATCTTTGTTGTTTCGTTCCAGGTGCACCTCATCTACTTCATTTCTAATTCCAGGTCTCGCCACAAGGTTTTCCTAGACTAGTATCTTTTTCTCTTCCTTTGTTAGTGATTGTCTGGTGATGCTGGATGTGGGTTTTTTAATGTATGACCAATCCACCTCCATTTTCTTTTCTTGATTACTTTCTCCACTGGAAGCTCTGTTCCTTTCCCAGAGAAATCTCTTGATAACCTTGCTTAACCATTTCAAATTAATAATTCAGCGCAGACAACTTTTTACAAAAGTCTGTATTTTTCAGAATTTATTGTGTCATGTGTCATGTTTCCAAGCTGCATAGCAACACTGACTTGACATTAGAGTTGAATATCCTCAGCTTGGTGTTTACCTTGATTTGCTTTGTCTCCCAAGGTTTCCAAAATGTGAGGAAAACAACTCCGGCTTTTGGGGTCCTGGCTTTCACATCCTCTTCTGTGCCTCCTATCCTGCTGATTTCACTGCCCAGGTATGTGAAGCAGTCGGTTTCTTCCAACTGGTTCTGTTAATGTTGAGTCATGTCTGTGTTGACACTGTGTTTACATGCTAGGTTTTCTCCTGTATCTGGCTATGACCGTATGATCGGAGAGTCCAAGTTGTCCAACTGGCTCCAAAGTGTCCACTGGATGCAATGTCTCCTATTATCTGTGGTTCTTCTCATTATCCTGTCCATAGCCAGCAGAAGAGAAAGGTGACAGAAGGCATCCCTGCCTCAATCCTGTTTTTGCCAAGAAATAGGCTGTTAGTTGTCCTGCATGAATGAAAGCAGGCCATCCCATTGTAGGTGCTTCGCTTTAGAGAAATAAACCTCTCTGGTATCCCATATTGTTGTTGAAGCTTCCAAAGATTCTCCCTGTCAAGGTTATTAAATGCTTTCAAACAGTCCACACAGTTGATGTGCTGGGATGAATCCCACTCCTTGGGCTGTTCCACTATGATGCAAAGAGTTGCAATTTGGTCTTTACAAAAAATCTATCTTTTCGGGAGCCTGCCCGGTGGTCTCTGAGTCTGCCATCCACCACTGTTTTCAGTTTTTCCAAGATGATTCTGTTGAGGACTTCTCGACACTGACAGGAGCATTATTCCACTGTAGCAATCCTGCAGGTCTCCTTTCTTTGGAAGCTTGATGAGATACCCTTCTTTTTATCCAGTTGATATTTCTTCGTTGTTCTATATCTTCCCAATCAAATTATTCAGCATCTCTGTGGAGGTATCCGTGTCTGTCTTGATTCCTCCTTCCTCTGGAATTTATCTGGGCAAGAAGCTTTCCCTCTCTTCAGGAGATAAATGGAAAGCCATCCTACAGTTCCATCTCTTCGGTATTCAGCCTCACTTGTCCTGACTGAATCCATCTTGTTTCACACAGTGCTAGTACAATGGTGTTGTATGAACATTGGTTTGATTTGTACATGATCCTCACATTCCATGTTCGGGTTTTTGATATTTTCTTTGGCGATAAAAAAGGCATTGGTGATGTAGCTTCCTTTTGGCTTTCACTACATAATGTCACACTCTCCATGGAGGCCCACCCTCTCCCAAGTTCAGTTCAGTTTCTTTTGTCAATGTTTCTGTAGTAATCTATTTTTATGGAAATGGGTTGTCAGCCCTTTGTCCAATCTTCCTCTTTTTTAACTGGGCTTGGGATTTTTAAATTTATGTTCAATCAACTCATAATAGAACAAACGTTTATTTAACATCACATAATAGTAAAACAGCAAAGACTGAAGTGATATGTCATATCTCCGAAGTTGACTCATCTTCCCGTGATCTGACGTTGACAAGACCAGAACGAGATAAGGGTGGTTTTATTGTTAAATAATTTTATTGTCTGCTGCCGATCTTATTAAAATGTGCTTTATTGTTTGATAATGTTGAACAAATTACTTTTCTAAGCTGAAATGTAGATGTAAGCCTCGTTGCTATGACATTATAAGCAGCAATATGACAGCAAAGAGAGAAGCACCAGCAGAGAAGATGAGTGACCCATCATTGCCGAGATACAACATTGACAAAACAAGATCCAGATAAGTGAAATTTTGGGTCTTTACCATTCATCATATTTAATATGCATTTATTGTGAGCAAACAATGTGCCATATTTGACTGTTATTATCAATAAATAATATTAATGCTATTAGCATCTGCTGTGCAATATCAACTGCCAGTCATGGTAAAATATATCTTAATTTATTGATCTTGTTTGCGACTATCGCTGAATATAATTTAATACACATTTATATGTTGGCCTTACTGATAATAAACATGGACATAGCATTGTTGCTTACTGCCATTAAGTAAACATGTCATATTAACGTTCCATGTCATATCATTACCTATTAAGGATTGTTGACTACCAGACATAGGAATGCATACTTTGATCAATGATGTTAACAAATTTATGTGTGCCCAAAGCAAGGCAGGTAACAATGGAGCAGCTTGAGGTGGATCCTAGAATGACAAGTTCAGATCCAGGTAAGTACACTTGTAGTGATTCTCATTATTTATACTCTTTTATTGTGAACGAATGAACTGTTTAATGTTATTATCTAATCACATGGTTTTATTTTTTGTGGATATACTGTGCCAAAATGAAACGTGACAACTAAATCCGCAAATGGATTTAATAATTTATTATTCAGTATTCCATTAGGTTTCAGTAAATGCTAGTTATAAGCAAATTAACAAATGTGAGATTATCTAAATTTGTCTAAGCCAAGTTTAAAATGGAGATTTAACCACCATTTATTTTACCACACAAAGAGCACCAGCCTGAGAAGGACCTCTCCACCGAAAGACACAAGCAAACAAGAAGAACAACAACAGTAGCGCCATCTGAAGTTGGTTCCTGGCATGATGATTGTGCATTGACAAGACCAGGTAAGTAAACTGTTTTATTATCACAACAAGGGCTTGTATCCAGTAGCAACAGTAAGAATGCACTAGCCCAGTTGCAGATCCAGGATTTCTGAGATTCGCATGGACTCTTACCAGGGGTTGAAGAAGACTGTTTGCTCCCAGTTCTTGCAGTTTGTACCAGTTGGACCTTTTTGGCTATAAAGAGACACCACCCACATTTGTGAGGGTTTAGAATTAGCACAGTGGGAGCTACACAGAAAAGGGGGCATAAACCCCTATGGATCTTCCACTGCAGTTGGATTGAAATAGTAATAAATGAGGCACAACTACTATATACAACCTACAAATTTTGTGGAATTTTATAATTGTGATGGACATGATTAAGATACAATTATTATTAATGTTTTCTTAAATTAATTACACTGCTGAAGTTTTTGATACAAAACCCTGTTGTTGTCACTGATCTTCACCCTTTTCTCATGGGTGTAGTTTAACTAATTAAAATGATCGGTAGCCAATCGTAATAAATATACATTATGTATTGTTCATTGGCATTAAATAAATTAATGCAAAGACGTAAACACACATATTCTTCCTATTCCTCATCACGTGACTGTGGCGCACTGTATGACAACAAAATACTTATATAGGCCTGTTCTCTCACTGGGAGCATAGACCATTGAAAAAAGTTATATTTTGTGCCATTTTTTTTATTTCGTTCCAGGTGCACCCCCTCTATTTCATTTCTAATTCCAGGTCTCGCCACCAGGTTTTTCTACACTGGTATCTTTTTCTCTTCCTTTGGGAGTTCCATGTTATGGCTGTCTGGTGATGCTGGATGTGGGTTTCTTAATGTATGACCAATCCACCTCCATTTTCTTTTCTTGATTACTTTCTCCACTGGAAGCTCTGGTCCTTTCCCAGAGAATGCTTTTCATAACCTTGCTTACCCATTTCAAATTAATAATTTAACACTGGCAACTTTTTACAAAAGTCTGTATTATTCAGTATTTGTTGTGTCATGTTTCGAAGTTTTCCTAAATGTGAGGAACTCTGGCTTTTTGGATCCTGACTTTCACGTCTTCTGTGCCTCCTAACTTGCTGATTTAACTGTCCAGGTATGTAAAGCAGTTGGTTTCTTCCAACTGGTTCTGTTAATGTTGTGTCATGTCTGTGTTGACACTGTGTTTACATGCTAGGTTTTCTCCTGTATCTGGCTATGATTGTGGGATAAGAGAGCCAGGCCATCTGCAAAGTCCAAGTTGTCCAACTGGCTCCAAAGTGTCCACTGGATGCAATGTCTCTCCTATTATCTGTGGTTCTTCTCATTATCCTGTCCATAGCCAGCAGAAGAGAAAGATGACAGAAGGCATCCCTGCCTCAATCCTGTTTTTGCCATGAAATAGTCTGTGAGATGCCCTGAATGAACGACTTTACTGGCCATCCCATTGTTGATGCTTCACGTTAGAGAAATAAACTTCCCTGGTATGCCGTATTGTCGTTGATTCCAACTTTCAAAGAGTCTCCCTGTCGAGGCTATTAAATGCCTTCGCACAGTTCTCACAGTTGATGTGCTGGGATGAATCCCACTCCTTGGGCTGTTCCACTATGATGCAAAGAGTTGCAATTTGGTCGGTATAAAAAATATATCTGCTTAGAAGCCTGTCTGGTAGTCTCTGAGCCTGGTATCATCCACTGTTTTCAGTCTTTTCAAGAAGATTCTGTTGAGGACTTTCCAGGCACTAAGAGGAGCATTATTCCAATGTAGTTCTTGCAGTCATGCAGGGCTCCTTTCTTTGGAAGCTTGATGAGATGCCCTTCTTTTCATCCAGTTGGTAATTCTTCTTTGTTCCAGATTTTCCCAATCAGATAATTCAGCATCTCTGTGGAGGTCTTCATGTCAGCCTTGATTGCCTCTGCGGAAATTTCATCTGGGCCAGAAGCTTTCCATCTCTTCAGGAGATAAATAGAAAGCCATCCTACATTTCCATATCTCCTGTATTCAGCCTCACTTGTCCTGACTGTATCCATCTTGTTTCACACAGTGCTAGTACAATGGTGTTGTATGAACATTGGTTTGATTTGTACATGGTCCTCGCTCACATTCCATGTTCGAGTTTTTGACATTTTCTTTGGCGATAGACATGGCATCGGCGATGTAGCTTCCTTTCGGCTTTCACTACATAATGTCACACTCTCCCAAGTTCAGTTCAGTTTCTTTGTCGATGTTTCTGTAACAATCTGTTTTTATGGAAATGGGTTGTTAGCCCTTTGCCTAACCTTTCTCTTTTTTCAACTGGTCTTGGGATTTTTAAATTCATGTACAATCAACTCGTAATGGTGCAAACATTTATATAACGTCACATAATATTAAAACGGTAAAGACTGAAGTGATCTCTCATATCTCCGAAGTTGACTCATCTTCCTGCGATCTGATGTTGATAAGACCAGAACCAGGTAAGTGTGGTTTTATTGTTAAGTAACTTTATTATCGGCTGCTGATCTTATTAAAATGTGCTTTATTGTTTGATGGTGTTGAACAAATTACTGTCCTAAGCTGAAATGTAGATGTAAGCCTCGTTGTTGTGACATTATAAGCAGCAATATGACAGCAAAGAGAGAAGCACCAGCAGAGAAGATGAGTGACCCATCATTGCCGAGATGTGATGTTGACAAGACAAGATCCAGATAAGTGAATTTTTGGGTCATTATTATTGATCATTTTGAATACTAATTTATTGTTAAAAAAATATGCCATATTTGAGTGTTATTATCAATAAATAATATTAATGCTACTAGCATGTGCTATGTAATATCAACTGCCAGTCATGACAAAATATATTTTAATTTATTGATCTTGTATGCAACTACAACTGCATATAATTAAATACACCTATATATGTTGCAGTTACTGATAATAAACATGGACGTAGCATTGTTACTTACTGTCATTAAGTAAACATGTCATATTAACGTTCCATGTCATATTAATACCTTTTAACTATTATCGACTACCAGTTGTATGAATGCGTACTTTGATCAATGACGTTAACAAAATTATGTGGGCCCAAAGCAAGGCAGGTAACATTGGAGAAGCTTGAGGTGGACGCTGGTTGCAGAAACCCTAGAATGACAAGTTCACATCCAGGTATGTACACTCGTAGTGATTCTCACTATTTATACTCTTTTATTGTGATCACATGAACTGTTTAATATTATTATCTAGTCACATGGTTTGATTGTTTATTAATATACTGTGCCAAAATGAAACTTGACAATTAAACCACAAATGAATTTAGTAATTTATTATTCAGTATGCCTTTAAGTTTCAGTAAATGCAAGTTACAAGTAAATTAACAAATGTGAGATTATGTAAATTTGATTAAGCAAAGTTACCTCTTAATATAAAGATTATGTTGTATAACACTTTGATATTGTCACATCTAAACTATGGCTTAACGGCCTGGGGCTATAGATGTGATAGACTAAAAAAACTTCAAAAGAAAGCCGTCCGAATTATATGTTTAAGTAAATTTAATGCTCATACCGATCCACTGTTCAAAAGTCTTAATTTACTAAAAGTAGAGCATATTTTTAAATTGCAGGAACTAAAATTATATCATAAATTTTCAAACAATAAACTACCTGTCTACCTGCAAAACTTACCACTTAATCAAAACAATAGTGTTCACAACTTTAATACACGTGGTCAATATAATATACATACGATCAGGGTACACCACGAGTTTGCTAAACGAAGTCTCAGGTACAGTTTGCCACATACTATAAATAATGCACCTGATTTATTAAAAGACAAGGTCACCACTCACAGTTTACACGGTTTCTCAAATTATATCAAACTTTATTATCTGAATACATATATTGAACAATGTGCAATCCAAAATTTTTATATATGTCAACATGACTGACTATGTCTCCGTTCCTACTTGGTTAAAATCACTTTATGTATATCCGATTGTACGAATATAATTGGCATTTGTAATATACAGACATATCTATATTAATTTTTTTCACTCAGTAATTATGCATTAATATCTATAGGGATTTTTCTTTTTATAATTTAAAAACGGGTGAAATTAATCGACAGGGTGGCTCCTACGACAGCGATTATTTTTTAGTCTTAGTAGGAGTCTCCCATCCCTTATATGACATTATCTTTTATTTTTCAGACCGTACTCTATACTCTTACTACTTCGTTTTATCATGTCGACATATATGTAATATATTGTATGGTTTTTGTGTTGAATACTCTGTTTTGTTGTCTTTGGGACGAATAAATATTTCCTGTTTCCTGTTTCCTGTTCCTGTTAAAATGGAGATTTAACCACAAATTTATATCTTACTCCACAAACTCCACCAGCCTAAGAAGGACCTCCCCACTGAAAGACAAAAGCAAATAAGAAGAACAACAGTAGCGCCATCTGAAGTTGGTTCCTGGTGTGATGATTGTGCATTGAGAAGACCAGGTAATAAACTGTTTTATTATCACAACAGGGGCTTGTATCCAGTAGCAACAATAAGCACACACCAGCTCAGGAGGGAGATCCAGGATTTAGGAGATTCGCATGGATTCTTTTCAGGGGAAAAAGAACACTGTTTGCTCCCAGATCTTGCAGTTTGTACCAGTTATACTTGTTTGGCTATAAAGAGACACCAGGCACATTTTATAATAATACATTTAATTTAAACATTCAATATATGTAGTGTGTATACATACATTGTTAATGCTGAACATTTATAGCAGTGCTCATTTAAATCATGTATGTTTAAAAGATGAATAGTTACAATGATATTGTGCTACAATCATATGCTGGAAATGGAGAGAAAAATGTTGAAGTGTAAACGTATGTGTTCTCTCCACTGTTGCATCGATTTGTTATAATATGTATACACACACAAACATATATATATATATTATTCCTCTTTTCCATAGTAATCCCTTGCATCATACTGATAAAGCACATATAATTTATGCATGGATGTACCAAAAGCTACTACAGTAAACATAATAATACACATCTCAGAATAAAATATCCATTTTGTATCTATCAAGTATAGATGTTTTGTGTATTTTTTTGAAGAAAAAAAATATTTTTTCAGGTTTTTAGTGCAATACGTAGGCCATTCCAAAGCTTAACACCAGCGATAGAAAAATTTTGCCCTTAGTGCAGTACAAACTTTTTGTGATTGTGTACCTTTGCCTTGTGTTGCGCAAACTATCTTCATTAGAACAAAAGAATCTTTGAATGCTATTGGGAAATAATTTATATTTTACTTTGTAAATCAATGCAGATGTTTTGTATTCAATTAGGTCAAAAAATTTACTAAATGTAAGATTAATAAATAAGATATTTGTATGGTCACGGGCCTTTTCTCCACAAATAATTCTCACAACTTTCTTTTGTAGAGTGAATAGGGGCATTAGATTTGTGCGATAAGTATTTCCCATATCTCTGAGCAGTATTTGGAGCAAGAAAAGTGAAAAATATAAAGTAATCAATACTGAGGCCTTTAAAAAAAAATTTTCTTCATAAATTATTTACATTGTTTTAGCCAATTTGGATTTTACCGATTGTATATGTGCTTTCCAAGGTAGCTTATCATCGATAATTGTGCCAAGAAATTTTTTTCATAGATTCTTTCTACAATGTTTTGGTTTATTGTTATTGCAATATCTAAAGTAGCCTTTCCTTTTCCAAATACTATGTAATTAGTTTTATTAATATTAAGAGACAGTTTGTTAACTGCAAGCCAATTGTGCAGTTTATTCCACTCCTGACTAATTGTGTTGCTAAGCAATTCTAGACTATCAGCACTATAAAATAGAGTTGGTTTGAAATAGTAATAAATGATGCACAACTACTATGTACAACCTACAAATTGTGGAATATTAATATTGTAATGTACATGATACAGATACAATTATTATTAATGTTTTCTTAAATTAATTACATTGTTGAAATTTTTGATGCAAACCCCTGTTGATATCACTGATCATCGCCCCTTTCTCGCAGGTGTCATTTAACTATTTAAATTATCAGTAGCCGATCGTAGAACATATACATTATGTATTATTCAGTGACATTAAATAAATTTATGCAAAGACACACCCATCCTTCCTATTCCTCATCACGTGACTGTGACATCCTGCATCTCATCGAGCAGCTCCGCATGCTCCCGCAGACCAGTGCTATCTTGTTGATTTAAATTACAAAATCCTTATTTAGGCCTGTTTTCTCACTGGGAGCATAAACCATTGAGAAAAGTTCTCTTTTGTGCCATCTTTGTTATTTCTTTCCAGGTGCACCCCATCTACTTAATTTCTAATTCCAGGTCTCGCCACCAGGTTTTTCTAGACTGGCCTATTTTTCTCTTCCTTTGGGAGTTCCATGTTAGTGACTGTCTGGTGATGCTGGACATGGGTTTCTTAATGTATGACCAATCCACCTCCATTTTCTTTTCTTGATTACTTTCTTCACTGGAAGCTGTTTGGTCCTTTCCCAGAGTATGATGTTGATAACCTTGCTGAACCATTTCAAATTAATAATTTAGCGAAGGCAACCTTTTACAGAAGTCTTTATTTTTCAGTATTTGTTGTGTCATGCGCCATGTTTCCATAGCAACACTGACTTGACATTAGAGTTGAATATCCTCAGCTTGGTGTTTACCTTGATTTGGTTTTTCTTCCAAGTTTTTCTAAATGTGAGGAAATCAACTCTGGCTTATTGGATCCTGACTTTCACGTCTTCTGTGCCTCCTATCTTGGTGATTTCACTGCCCAGGTATGTGAAGCAGTCTGTTTCTTCCAACTGGTTCTGTTAATGTTGAGTCATGTCTGTGTTGATGTTGTGTTTACATGCTAGGTTTTCTCCTGTATCTGGCTATGATTGTGTTATGGAGAGCCAGGCCATCTGCAAAGTCCAAGTCGTCCAACTAGTTCCAAAGTGTCCACTGGATGCAATGTCTCCTATTATCTGTGGTTCTTCTCATTATCCTGTCCATAGCCAGCAGAAGAGAAAGGTGACAGAAGGCATCCCTGCCTCAATCCTGTCTTCACCATGAAAGTTGTGAGTTGTCTTGCATGAATGACTTTGCAGGCCATCCCATTATAGGTGCTTCGTATTACATAAATTAACTTATCTGGCATCCCATCCCCAGAAGCTTTCAAAGGGCTCCATGTTGAGGCTATCAAATGCCTCATCATAGTCCACAAAATTGATGTGCATGGATGAATCCCACTCCTTAGGCTGTCTCACTGTGCTGGAAAGAGTATCAATTTGGTCAGTGCAAAATGTATCTTTTCGGAAGCCTGTCTGGTGGTCTCTGAGCCTGGTAACCGCCACTGTTTTCAGTCTTTTCAAGAAGATTCTGTTGAGGATTTTCCAGGCACTAAGAGGAACATTATTCCAATGTAGTTCTTGCAGTCATGCAGGGCTCCTTTCTTTGGAAGCTCTACATCTGGTTGGTGGTTCTTCTCTGTTCTGTGTCTTCCCAATCAGATAATTCAGCATCTCTGTGGAGGTCTCTATGTCAGCCTTGATTGCCTCTGTGGAAATTTCATCTGGGCTGGAAGCTTTTCCTCTCTTCAGGAGATAAATGGAAAGCCATCCTACAGTTCCATCTCTCCTGTATTCAGCCTCACTTGTCCTGACTGTATCCATCTTGTTTCAAACAGTGCTGTTACAATGGTGTTGTATGGATGTTGTTGCCTTGCTATTTGGGCTGCTTTGTTTGATTTTTTTACATGGTCCTTACATTCCATGTCCCCATTTTAAAAATTTGCTTTGGCGATAAAAAAGGCATCGTCGATGTAACTTCCTTTTGGCTTTCACTACATAATGTCGCACTCTCCATGGAGGCCCACCCTCTCCCCATTTCAGTTCAGTTTATTTTGTCGATGTTTCTGTAACAATCTGTTTTTATGGAAATGGGATGTTAGTCCTTTGCCTAACCATCGTCTTTTTTTGACTGGGCTTGGGATTTTCAATGTATGTTCAATCAACAAGTTCAGATCCAGGTATATACACTTGTAGCGATTTTCACTATTTATACTCTTTTATTGTGAATGTATTAACTGTTCAATGTTACTATCCAGTCACATGGTTTTATTGTTTACTGATATACTGTGCCAACATGGAACTTAACAACTAAAACTGCCTACCTACCTACCTATCCTCTTCGGGCCCAGTGGCCCATAAGGCCGAAGTGAATCTCCTCCATCTTGTTCTGTCAGCTGCTACACGTCTGGCTTCGTTCCAGCTATTCCACCCCAGTATACGTCTTTCATTTTCAATAGTTGATCGCCACGTTGTCTTTGGTCGCCCAACCTTTCTTCTACCTTCAGGCGTCCAGGTCAGTGCAGTCTCACAATTGCTGTTCTTCTCCATTCGTAGGATATGTCCTACCCACTTCCATCTTCTTAACTTGACCTCAGTGTTGATTGTCTTCAATTTTGTTTTTGCCAGAATATCTCGATTTGATACAACGTATGGCCATCGAATTTGTAGGATTCGTCTTAAACACTTGAAAAAAAATGTATCTAACTTTCTGTTGTCTCCTTCATTAATTTTCCATGTTTCACTTCCATACAACAACACTGGTTTAACAAGTGCGTTAAAAAGCCTCAATTTCGATCTCAATGTGTATATATTTGAACTCCATATCTGCTTTAGTTTCATGAAGGATACCCTCGCTTTACAAATTCTGTTAACAATGTCATCGCCGCCTCCTCCTTGCTTACTAACGTTCGCACCAAGGTAGTTATACTTGTCCACTTCCTTTAGCTCTTGATCATCGATTAGTATTCTGTTTTCACACTTGCTGTTTATCCTCAATATTTGAGTTTTCTTTTTATTTATTCTTAGTCCTGTCCTTGCTACAAATTGATTCAGTTGTCTTTGTTTGCATGTGTGTGTAGCATGATGACATGAGTGCTATGTCATCGGCAAAGTCCAGGTCCTCTAGTTTTGACGTGAAGTTCCATCTTATTCCTGTTTTGTTTCCCGCTGTTGTGTTTCTCATTATCCAGTCCACTACTATCAAGAAGATAAATCCAGACATTACATCTCCTTGTTTAACTCCAGTTTTGACCTTGAACCACTCAGATTCCTCACCTTCATCTAACACTGCACATTCACTATCTTCGTATAACATCTGTACAATGTGGATTATCTTGCATGGAATTCCATAGCTCTCCATTATTTTCCATAGACTCTCTCGGTGCACTGAGTCAAATGCTTTTTCAAAATCCACAAATGTGATGTATAGAGTTGCCTGCCATTCCACTACCTGTTCTATAATATTTCGTAAAATAAATATCTGTTCTACTGTGCTAAAACTAAAACTGCAGATGGATTTAATTGTTGGTAATTATGTATTCCTTTAAGTTTCAGTGTATGTGAATTACAAACAAATGAAAAAAAATGAGATTATGTTAATTTGTTTACGCCAAGCATAAGATGGAGATTTAACCACTGTTTGTTTTGCCACACAAACAGCACCACTCTGAGAAGGACCTCTCCATTGAAAGAGATGAGCAAACGAGAAGAACACCATCTGAAGTTAACTACTGGTGTGATGATTGATAAGATCAGGTAAGTTCACTGTTTTATTATAACAACAGGGGCTTGTATCCAGGAGCAACAATAAGAATTCACCAGCTCAGGGGTGGATCCAGTATTTAGGGGATTCGCATAGAATCTTACCAGTGGATGAAGAACACTGGATATAAATAAATAAAATAAATAAGAACACTGTTTGCTCCTAGATCTTGCAGATTGTACCAGTTAGACCTTGTTTGGCTATAAAGAGACACCAGGCACATTTTAGAGGGTTTAGAATAAGCACAGTGGGACCTGCACAGAAAAGGGGGCTTCAAACCCCTATGGATCCTCCACTGCAGTTGGATTGAAATAGTAATAAATGAGGCACAACTACTATGTACAACTTAGACATTTAGTGGAATTTTTAAATTGTAATGTACATGATACAGATACAATTATTATTAATGTTTTCTTAAATTAATTACATTGCTGAAGTTTTTGATACAAACCACTGTTGTTGTCACTGATCATCGCCCTTTTCTCGTGGGTGTTGTTTAACTAATTAAAATTATCGGTAGCCGATCGTAATGAATATACATTATGTATTATTCGGTGACGTTAAATAAATTAATGCAAAGACGTAAACACAAGTAGTCTTCCTATTCCTCGTCACGTGACTGTGGCGCACTGTATGACAACAAAATACTTATTTAGGCCTGTTCTATCATTGGGAGCATAGACCATTGAGAAAAATGTTGTGCCATCTTTGTTATTTTCTTCCAGGTGCACCCCATCTACTTGATTTCTAATTCCAGGTCTCGCCACCAGGTTTTTCTACACTGGTATCTTTTTCTCTTCCTTTGGGAGTTACATGTTAGTGACTGTCTGGTGATGCTGGATGTGGGTTTCTTAATGTCTGACCAATCCACCTCCATTTCTTTTCCTGATTACTTTCTCCACTGGAAGCTCTTTGGTCCTTTCCCAGAGAATGCTGTTGATAACCTTGCTTAACCATTTCAAATTAATAATTAAGTGCAGGCAATTTTTTACAAAAGTGTATTTTTCAGTATTTATTTTGTCATGCGCCATGTTTCCAAGCTGCATAACAACACTGATTTGACATTAGAGTTGAATATCCTCAGCTTGGTGTTTACCTTGATTTGCTTTGTCTTCCAAGTTTTCCAAAATGTGAGGAAAACAACTCTAGCTTATTGGATCCTGACTTTGACGTCTTCTTCTGTGCCTCCTATCTTACTGATTTCACTGCCCAGGTATGTGAAGCAGTCGGTTTCTTTCAACTGATTCTGTTAATGTTGAGTCATGTCTGTGTTCACGCAGTGTTTACATGCTTGGTTTTCTCCTGTATCTGGCTAAGATTGTGTGTTATGGAGACCCAGGCCATCTTCAAAGTCCAAGTTGTGCTACTGGCTCCAAAGTCTCCACTGGATAGCATTTCTCCTATTTTCTGTGGATCTTATGATTATCCTATCTATGGACAGCAGGAAGAGGAAAGGAGACAGAAGGCATCCCTCAATCCTGTCTTCAGTCTGAGTTATCCTACATGAATGACTTTGCAGGCATCCCATTGTATGTGCTTCATATTAGAGAAATGAACTTCTCTGGCATCCCGTAATGGCGTAGAAACTTTTAAAGGGTCTCCATGTTGAGGTTATCAAATGCCACCGCACAGTCCACAAAGTTGATGTGCAGGGATGAATCCCACTCCTTAGGCTGTGTCAAGTTTATCAAGAGTATCAATTTGGTTGGTGCAACATCCATCTTTTCGGAAGCCTGCCTGGTGGTCTCTGAATCTGGAGGAGCATTATTCCTCTGAAGTTCTTGCATTCCAGCAGGACTATTTTCTTTGGAAGCTTTGATGAGATGTAGCTTCCGTTCGACTTTCACTACATAAGGCCCACCCTCTCCCAAGTTCAGTTCAGTTTCTTTTGTCAATGTTTCTGTAACAATCTGTTTTATGGAAATGGTTTGTTAGCCCTTCGTCTTTTTTAACTGGGCTTGGGATTTTCAATTCATGTTCAATCAACAAGTTCGGATCCAGGTATGTACACTTGTAGTGATTTTTACTATTTATACTCTTTTACTTTGAATGTATGACCTGCTTAATGTTATTGTCTAGTCACATGGTTTTATTGTTTACTGATATTCTGGGACAAACTGGAATTTAACAACTAAAACCGCAAATGGATATAATTATACTGAACATTTTATATTCCTTTAAGTTTCAGTATATGCAAGTTTTATTGTTTATTGATTTTCTGTGCCAAACTGAAAGTTAACAACTAAAACCGCAAATGGATATAATTATTGAAATTTTTTTATTCCTTTAAGTTTCAGTATATGCGAGTTACTAGCAAATTAACAAAAGTGAGAATTAATGAGTTTATTTCTTTACGCCAAGCTTAAGATGGAGATTTAACCATTGTTTATTTTATCCCACAAACTGCACCAGCCTGAGAAGGACCTCTCCACCGAAAGAGACGAGCAAACAAGAACAGTGAAAGTAGCACCACCTGAAGTTGGTTCCTTGTGTGATGATCATGCATTGACAAAACCAGCTAAGTACACTGTTTTATTATCACAACAAGGGCTTGTATCCAGTAGCATCGGTAAGAATGCATCAGCTCAGGGGTGGATCTAGGATTTAGGGAATTCACATGGACTCTTACCAGGGATGAAGAAAACTGTTTGCTCCCAGATCTTGCAGTTTGTAACAATTATATATTGTTTGGCTATAAAAATATAAAAAGATACCAGCACATTTTAGAGGGTTCAGAATTAGCACAGTGGGGGGGCTATAGAGAAAAGGGGCTATGAAACCCTTATGGATCCTCCACTGCAGTTGTATTGAAATAGTAATAAATTATGCACAACTACTACTGTACAACCTACATATTGGGTGGAATATTAAAATTGTAATGGACATGATACAGAGACAATTATTATCAAAGTTTTCTTCAATTAATTACTTTGCTGAATTTTGTATACAAACCCGTGTTGTTATCACTGATCATCTCCCTTTTCTCATAGGTGTAGGTTAACTATTTAATGTATTGGTAGCCGATTGTAGCAAATATACTTTTTATATTATTCAGTGACGCTAAATAAATCACTTCTATTCAAGGACATAAACTTGTTCTTCCTTTTCCTCATCATGTGACTGTGACCCACTGTATCCCGTCAGACCACGTGGTCCCGTGGACCAAAGTTATCTTGTTGATGTAAATGACCCACTGTATCCCGTCAGACCACGTGGTCCCGTGGACCAATGTTATCTTGTTGATGTAAATGACCCACTGTATCCCGTCAGACCACGTGGTCCCGTGGACCAATGTTATCTTGTTGATGTAAATGACCCACTGTATCCCGTCAGACCACGTGGTCCCATGGACCAATGTTATCTTGTTGATGTAAATGACCCACTGTATCCCGTCAGACCACGTGGTCCCATGGACCAATGTTATCTTGTTGATGTAAATGACCCACTGTATCCCGTCAGACCATGTGGTCCCATGGACCAATGTTATCTTGTTGATGTAAATGACCCACTGTATCCCGTCAGACCACGTAGTCCCGTGGACCAATGTTATCTTGTCGATGTAAATGACCCACTGTATCCCGTCAGACCACATGGTCCCATGGACCAATGTTATCTTGTTGATGTAAATGACCCACTGTATCCCGTCAGACCATGTGGTCCCATGGACCAATGTTATCTTGTTGATGTAAATGACCCACTGTATCCCATCAGACCATGTGGTCCCATGAACCAATGTTATCTTGTCGATGTAAAAGACAAAATGTGGCTTGCATATGATTTTCTATTTATGTTCAATCAACACTTAATAGAACAAGCATTTATTTAACGTCACCTGACAGTAAAACAGTAAAGACTGAAGTGATACGTCAGCACACTGAAGTCGACTTGTCTTCCCAAGATATGACGTTGACAAGACCAGAACCAGGTAAGTGTGGTTTAATAATAAATATTATCGGCTGCCGATCATAGTCAAGTGTGCTTTATTGTTTTATAATGTTGAACAAACAACTGTTGTAATAAGCTTAAATGAAGATGTAAGATACTTCGGTATGTGGTCATTGGCAATGATCTTGCCACAGAACTCAATGATGAGGGTCAGTGTCACCTCATATTTCCATTTGGAAAGTTGAGGATATGGTCTTCGATGAGTTTGGTTTTAGCCGCAAGTAGTGGAAGTAGTCTTCCACTTTAAACACGTTGGCATTGAGAATGGTTTCTGTCAATGTTAATGCTTGGATGGCATGTGCCATGTTGTCTGCACAAGCAAACTCGTGGCTGTTTGTTGCCAGCATGTCATTTATATAATGGTGAAGAGGGTCAGTGCTAGGACCAAGCCCTTGGGCAGTCCATTTTGTAGGATCTAATGCAGTGTAACCTTTTTTTTACATTGGGTGGCAGTGGCGAGTTCATGACTTTGTCATACGCTGATAAAAGGTCGTGTTGCGGATGTCTTCTTTCTTCGATGGAAGCTAGCTTCAATATATGTGGTAAGTGCCTGCACTTGGTCGGCACAGTTTTGATTCGGGGGGAAGCCAACTTGTTCTGCGGGGGGCTTTGATGGTTGGGGATCGTAACATGTGCTACAACAGTTTATAGGCTCGGCAAAGGAATGATGTAGGCGTGTAGCTTATTCGGCCGTCGGCAGCAGCTTTATCAGGCTTGAGGAGAACAACTATCTTGGCTTTCCTTTGATATCTTTTTCCCACTGTGGTTCTGAAGGCCAGTCCGCCATTCTAAGACTCCGGTGTGGATTTGGTGCACTGATTATCACAGGTGTGGCTGATTTCGATGACCACCGGTCTGTGTTGGCTGTGTGGGAATGGGTCTAAAATCCTTCACGTGGCTGGTAGTGCCATACCGCCTGTGTCAATTGAGATGAAACACAAGTTGGGGTTGTAATCCCTTTTCCACTGGGCAGAGAGGAATGTTCCTCGCTGTTTTCCATCATAGGTGAGGAAAATATCTTGTGCAGATGGCCAATCTGTAGACTTTTCAGCTTGTCATTGGCATTGCAGCCCCTGGTCATTGAAATAACTGACATATATTGTTGGGTTGACTCGTTCAATGCCCTCAGTGTTGGGCCGAAGATCTTGGATGGAATGGTTGAGCACAAAGTGTTGGATTATGTATTCAAGAAGACAGTTTTAGCTGTGACCTTAGAAGCAAAGTCATCCACGCATACAGGCACGGAGACCATGCCCATCGATCCACCACAGCTATTCCAGCATCAGCTTACTGCAAGTACGAGTTTTCACTCATGAACTTTGCAATTATCCGCCAGCAAAGAGATTTTGAAAATTTACAGCCAAAGTGGTGCATTTTGGTGCTCTTGATCGCAATGTTTTTGTCTTACAAATATAATTACGAGATCGAAAGGGACAAATGCTCCAAATATACACAAACAGTGTCTGAATTCACATACAAAATCATTTGCAACTCCTACAATACACAGCGCGCTTGTTTTGTCTTTGTACAACATCATCAAATGGATCAATCTTGCCTGAGTCATGGTTGTCCTTGTTGTATGTTTTGATGCAACGTAGGACGTTAAATGACAGCTCATTGGTATGGTTTGTAGCTGGCATGACCAGAATTAGTTTTGGTAATTTGATAATCTGTAACAATAGCTGTTGGTGGTGTGAAGACAGTGAAAAAAATATTACATTTTCTGCATGCTGTACATCATGGGTGACATGTCTCCAACTCTGTACATCATGGGTGACATGTCTCCAACTCTGTACATCATGGGTGATATGTCTCCAACTCTGTACATCATGGGTGATATGTCTCCAACTCTGTACATCATGGGTGACATGCCTCCAACTCTGTACATCATGGGTGATATGTCTCCAACTCTGTACATCATGGGTGATATGTCTCCAACTCTGTACATCATGGGTGATATGTCTCCAGCTCTGTACATCATGGGTGATATGTCTCCAACTCTGTACATCATGGGTGACATGTCTCCAACTCTGTACATCATGGGTGATATGTCTCCAACTCTGTACATCATGGGTGATATGTCTCCAACTCTGTACATCATGGGTGACATGTCTCCAACTCTGTACATCATGGGTGATATGTCTCCATCCAACTCTGTACATCATGGGTGACATGCCTCCAACTCTGTACATCATGGGTGATATGTCTCCAACTCTGTACATCATGGGTGATATGTCTCCAACTCTGTACATCATGGGTGATATGTCTCCAGCTCTGTACATCATGGGTGATATGTCTCCAACTCTGTACATCATGGGTGACATGTCTCCAACTCTGTACATCATGGGTGATATGTCTCCAACTCTGTACATCATGGGTGATATGTCTCCAACTCTGTACATCATGGGTGACATGTCTCCAACTCTGTACATCATGGGTGATATGTCTCCATCCAACTCTGTACATCATGGGTGACATGCCTCCAGCTCTGTACATCATCATGGGTGACATGTCTCCAGCTCTGTACATCATCATGGGTGACATGTCTCCAGCTCTGTACATCATCATGGGTGATATGTCTACAGCTCTGATTGTTCAAAATCGTAGCCATAGAAACTAGTAACAGTTTCGAATTCATCTTTGTATTCAAGTTCATGTATATATTGTAGTCATGTTGATCAAACCTATCTTTGATAAACAACACAGTGAGGTGGCGAGATTCATAACATATGGCTCTATGTAGATGTTTTGGTGTTTGGCAGTATTTTGGTGCTGCTGTCTCACAGTCAAACTTAGCTGGGGCTGCCCTGTGTCTTGCTAGTCTAGGTTTTTCAATTTCCCTCTTGTCATCTTGAGGCTGAGGGATCACTAGATGTTAACCCCCTTGAGGCTGAGGGATCACTAGATATTAACCCCCTTGAGGTTGACGATCACTAGATGTTAAACTCTTGAGGCTGAGGGATCATTAGATGTTAACCCCCTTGAGGCTGTGGGATCACTAGATGCTAACCCCCTTGAAGCTGAGGGATCACTAGATGTTAACCCCCTTGAGGCTGAGGATCACTAGATGTTAACCTCTTGAGGCTGAGGGATCATTAGATGTTAACCCCCTTGAGGCTGTAGGATCACTAGATGTTAACCCCCTTGAGGCTGAGGGATCATTATATGTTAACCCCCTTGAGGCTGAGGGATCATTATATGTTAACCCCCTTGAGGCTGAGGGATCACTAGATGTTACCTCCCTTGAGGCTGTAGGATCACTAGATGTTAACCCCCTTGAAGCTGAGGGATCACTAGATGTTACCTCCCTTGAGGCTGAGGGATCACTATATGTCTGGATCGCACTCTGTGGTGTATCTGGCTCGGCATGGCTCAAACTGCTGCTCTGCTGACAAGGACCGACCACATACACTACAGGTAAACGCCTGACATCATCATCAGCTGTGTCTGCCAACATTGCAGCATTCTCCAGCACTGTTCCTCAACAGCTGATGTCGTGCTTGTCATGTGTTCAAGTATGGGGTCAAAATGTCCTGCACGCACATTTGTGTCCATAGTGCATGCAGTACACTCTGATTCTCTTGTCTGGTATGCCTGGGTTGACAATCTAGCCAGAAGATGTAAACCATTACCTCTCACTTCAGTAGGCATCTTTATAATAAATGACATTGCCATGATCTCCAAGTACCCAGCATATTCACCAGTTTTTCATCTTTGAAACCTGCTACAAACCTAATTGTCTAGATCTCTGTCCAACATGAACTGCCAGTTTATTTAATTTCTGCTCAGGAAACCACTTTTACGTTCCATTGATTTCACAACCTCGGTTTGTAATATTTCTGGGTCTGATACCGTCAGCTGAGATCAGCACGTGATGGGAAAACAAAAGTGGTCCAGCCATGTCCTGTGTGGCCGAAATGGTTCCTATACCTCTGCAAGCCCACCGCTGTATAGCGAGCCATATTTACGTGTGGGGGATCATTGAGCAGAAACATCGTTTGTCGTTGTGTAGTCTTAAAATCTTAAAAGTGAGTTGGACTTGGAAAATATTTGCTTGTGAACATATGCTATTATCACCCACACCTAGCTCAAATCTTAGGCAACTTACATCACATCAGTCAGTTCAGACAGTGCTGCATCAATCAGTGAGCCTATTTACAACCTAAATGCCGATAACAGAAAAGTGGACAAATGAACAAAACACAAACTGTGTCAACCATATAAAAGAAGCATTCATTGTAGCAAATTTTGCCAAAAGAATCGCACCCATTGTGGCAGGGAAAATAGACCTCTCTCCCTCTCTCGCTGTCAGTCGCGGTTGCTACTGATCACTTGGTTCATATTGTAGGAGTCTTCTCCAGGTCGGTCTATCTTGGGCAAGTGTGTAATATTGCTTTGAGTCTGTTTTCTTCAAATTTTGCTTCAGTGCATCTTTGTATCTAAGTTTGGGGTGGCCTCTGTTTCTAGTACCTTCCGACAATTGAGGGAATAGAGTTTTGCTTTGGAAGTCTGTTGTTATCCATACGAGCTACATGACCTGTCCATCCGAGGTTTAGTTGCCTTAGAAGCTGTTCCCGACTCAGGATGTTTGCTCTTTTATGTATTTCTTTGTTGGTAATGTGATCTCTCCATGTTATACCCATGATGGATCAAAGATGTCTCATCTGTAGGGCATGTGCAGCTTCCTAACTTGCTTTTGGTGCAGTGTCCACCAATGTTTGACATAGGTTGAAAATACCAAAGGCCAACCGGGCCTGTAACCTGAAAGGGTTGTGGGCCCGACTGAAGATTTGAAGGCCCAACTAGATGGCATATATATATATATATATATATATATTCGATCACCAATCCGATCAACTTAATTGTAACAACTAACAAAACATAATCAACAGTTTACACATCATGTTGCAGTTGATTTCCGCCTAAATGTAACAATAAACAAAATAAACTATATATATATATATGCAAATTACACTGACTGCTTTTATAAGTTTCATTAGACATTGTTGCAACGTGATGGGAATTTGTTTCTCACAGCAGACAATATGTCGTTGATGTATAAAACGCCATCTGTTGGATTGGTTGGAACTGCATGCCGTCATTTGTACTCACACTAGGGGTCATGCCAGTACCACTAAATCTAAATATAATTATAAATGTACACAACTGAAACAATGAGACGATGAAATGTTGTAAGTTGTAACTTGTAATCCATCAAATTGCCAAAGTTGATCTCTTTCCACAACATAAATATTACTAAATATATAAAAAAAATCACGCGGGCAAACCGGGCCTGTAACTTGTGACAGTTACGGGCCCAACAGAAAATTCAAGGGCCACGGGCCTGCGGTTATATCGAATGCTGGTGTTCACGTTTCAGCTCCGTAGAGCAGCATGGAGAGTACAATTGCTCTGTACACCTGACATTTCACTGATTGTTACATGGTGAATCTTCCACAAACACTTGTGCAGCTGACCAAAAGTTGATGATGTAAGCTTCACCTCATCAGAGGTGGTGCTTCCAAGATTGAAAGTTGAAATTGTGAGTGGTTGGCCACTTATGAAGTCTTGTTCAGGATCAGATTCCACCCTTGATGGTTGGTACAGCACTATCATTTTCTGCAGGTTTAAACTGTTAGAGTTTGATGCGTTAGCAAACTTGTCGATTAAGGTTTTCATATCATCATGGTTGTTGTGTTTTATTTTGTTTTCATCTATGTGCAACTCGCCCTCCTGAGACATTTCTCAACTTTGTTTTTAAACATATTCACACTGCTAGCACTTACACAATCTGTAGATAACTTGTTCCTTTAATTTATTGTCCTCTGTGAGAACGAGTACTTCCTGATATCCAATCTACACTGATCCTTTACTAGTTTTACCTGATGTCCTCTAGTTCTACTATCTTTCTTGAGTGAGAAAAAATATTTCTATCAATATTTTATACCCATTCATTATCTTAAAAACTTCCATTTGCTCTTCTCTTAACCTCAAAAACCTGAAGCTAACTTTGTGCATTATAACACTAATCCACAACGAACACTACACTTGCATGTTCCTGCAAAATATCCAGCTGCAAACATTGACTTGGGAGGTGACTTTAATATGCTGGGCATTGATTGGTAAAGCAAGTCTGTGAATAAACTCTCAGTACAGCTTTGGCTTGAATCAGAAAATTATTGATGTCAGCATGGACTTTTCAGTGGAATAGATGGTATGGATGCTTACACAGCATGACAATATGTTGGACCTGACACTGACCACAAATCCTAATTTGTTCCGGAACAATTCTTCTAGGCCCTGAATTAGTGGTCATCTTGACATGAAAGTACCCATGAACAAGAAGAAAGCTAGAACTGTTTAGATGTATAAACAAGCAGACACCGATGTCACCAAGAAAGAACTGGAGGAAATTAACCTGAACTTGCTAGAAGATGACTTCACATCACGACTGGTTGACGACAATTAGAACATGTTTGAGAGGACATTACTCGATGCCTTGAATAGGTTCATTACTACAAAGAAAATGTCAACTAGAAATAATATGTGACATACTGTGACCAATCTGCAAGAAAATAGAGACAATGCAACAAAGCCAAGAAGATGTGAAGCGCTCATGACTGGGCAGTGTTCAGAGAACTTCAAACATGTGTTACAAAAGATTTAACTGATTGCTGCCTACCACAACTATATTGTCAGTATGATTAACTTTGAGAGCCAAGACAAAAGATTGATACAAAAGAGATTTTGGGCATACTTAAAAAATCTACATGCTTTGTTGGCATACAACAACTGAAAGGCCATAATGATCACCTTGTATCATCCAGTAAGGGGAAGGCTGATATATTATTAAACCAATACCAAGCTGTTTTTACGAAGGAGAATCTTGAAAGTTCACCTGCCATATATTGCAATGTCAGATATCATTGTCACAGTTAAGGAGTGTATAATCACCTATTCAAACTGAAATCAGACAAATCACATGGCCCTGATTCTGTCCCGATGCTGGTGGAAACAGTTGGTCCAAGCATACCTTGTTTGGAATGTATCTTCAAACATTCAACTGGCACAGCTTTCCACTTGACTTGACAAGTACCAACATTTCTGCAATGTTGAAGAAGAGAGATACGTCAGTTGCAGCAAACTACGGACCAGTGTCACTAACATCAGTGGTGTAAAATGTTTGAACACATTATTATTTGCAATCTAATGGACCACCTGGACTCTAATAACATCATCATCATGAACTACTAACACGGGTTCAGGAATAAGCATAAGATTGTGGACAAGGGCTACAGACTGACCACCTAATATTCTATGTTTTGAACTTATTTGACATGATGCCTCATGCCCGCCTTGGCAGTGAGCTCTAGTATAATGGCATCAATAATGGTGTTACCACCTGGATTGGGAACTGGTGTCTAAATAGAACACAGATGGTAGTGCTCGATGGTGAATCATCAGCGGATGTCATAATGGAGTCTGGGGTGCCACAGGGCACTGTATTCGGCCTACTCTTGTCATAGTGAAGTCTGGGATGCCCCAGGGCACTGAACTTAGCCCACTCCTGTCATAGTGAAGTCTGGGATGCCCCAGGGCACTGTGCTCAGCCCACTCCTGTCATAGTGGAGTCTGGGATGCCCCAGGGCACTGTGATCAGCACATTCCTGTCATAGTGGAGTATGGGATGCCCCAGGGCACTGTACTCAGCCCACTCCTGTCATACTGGAGTCTGGGATGCCCCAGGGCACTGTACTCACCCCACTCCTGTCATAGTGGAGTCTGGGATGTCCCAAGGCACTGTGCTCAGCCCACTCCTGTCATAGTGAAGTGTGGGATGCCCCAGGGCACTGAACTTAGCCCACTCCTATCATAGTGAAGTATGGGATGCCCCAGGGCACTGAACTTAGCCCACCCCTGTCATAGTGAAGTCTGGGATGCCCCAGGGCACGGTGATCAGCACATTCCTGTCATAGTGGAGTCTGGGATGCCCCAGGGCACTGCGCTCAGCCCACTCCTGTCGTAGTGGAGTCTGGGATGCCCCAGGGCACTGTGCTCAGCCCCCTCCTGTCATAGTGAAGTCAGGGATGCCCCAGGGCACTGTACTCAGCCCACTCCTGTCATAGTGAAGTCTGGGATGCACCAGGGCACTGTGCTCAGCCCACTCCTGTCATAGTGAAGTCTGGGGTGCCCCAGGGCACTGTACTCAGCCCACTCCTGTCATAGTGAAGTCTGGAATGCCCCAGGGCACTGTGCTCAACCCACTCCTGTCGTAGTGGAGTCTGGGATGCCCCAGGGCACTGTGCTCAGCCCACTCCTGTCATAGTGAAGTCAGGGATGCCCCAGGGCACTGTACTCAGCCCACTCCTGTCATAGTGAAGTCTGGGATGCACCAGGGCACTGTGCTCAGCCCACTCCTGTCATAGTGAAGTCTGGGATGCCCCAGGGCACTGTATTCAGCCCACTCATGTCATAGTGAAGTCTGGAATGCCCCAGGGCACTGTGCTCAGCCCACTCCCATCATAGTGGAGTATGGGGTGCCCCAGGGCACTGTGCTCGGTCCACTCCTGTCATAGTGAAGTCTGGAATGCCCCAGGGCAGTGTGTTCAGCCCACTCCCATCATAGTGGAGTCTGGGGTGTCACAGGGCACTGTACACAGCCACTCTTGTCATAGTGAAGTCTGGGGTGCCCCAGGGCACTGTGCTCGATCCACTCCTGTCATAGTGAAGTCTGGAATGCCCCAGGGCACTGTGCTCAGCCCACTCCCATCACAGTGGAGTATGGGGTGCCACAGGGCACTGTACACAGCCACTCTTGTCATAGTGAAGTCTGGGGTGCCCCAGGGCACTGTACTCAGCCCACTCCTGTCATAGTGAAGTCTGGAATGCCCCAGGGCAGTGTGCTCAGCCCACTCCCATCATAGTGGAGTCTGGGGTGCCACAGGGCACTGTACACAGCCACTCTTGTCATAGTGAAGTCTGGGGTGCCCCAGGGCACTGTGCTCGGTCCACTCCTGTCATAGTGGATGTCCTAAGATGGAAGTTTTACATTACTGCCAAAGCTAATTGAATGTTAGGGATTTTATCCAGAGAAACCTGTACAAAACTTCTAAGAGAACCAGGCAGTCTGCCTACTTCACCCTGGTTCATCCGCATCTTGATTACTCGAGCTCCACATAGCATCCAAACACACATCTAAATATCATATATGATTTGAGTTCACCTCCTGCCATTTTGAAACTTGGGCAATTTCGTTCACCCTGCATTGCATGTGTCTTTCAGAAAAAAACACTAATAGCTGTTAGCCCCTTATGAGGGGGCATGGCTGTGGTATCCACCTCCTAGCTAACACCTGTTTTGGGGGCCAACCTCCCACATGATTTGGGGATCAACCTCTCATCGGCCACCTTTTCATGAACATGTAGGCTTATCGAACACGATGCTGTTTTCCCTTGCATGGACTTCAAAGTAGTACGCCATGAAATGTCCAAGCTTGGACGTCATAGTAAAATGCAACAAAATTGAATGAATTCCAATAGGAAAGGAATGCAGACTCTAACATCATAGTAACATGCATCAGCAAAGTCTGCAGTTTCACGCAAAAAGGCTGTAAACTTGGTGTGCTGGTAAAAAGCTCTACAAAATACCAGCCTGTTGCATGCCACCCTTTGAAAAATGTCATTTGCATGCATGGATGATATTCAATTGGAGTGACTTGGTGAGGAGGAGGGAGACATTCATTGCACTCCCAAAGAGCACTGGTGTCTGGAATGTCAATAATGTCCTTGGGCAGCGTTATGAATCCTTGTAAGGATGTCTAGTATGTGGGTAGACACATAAACAGAATTTTGTATATGTCTTTTAGTTTGTCATGACTCCGAGTCATGAGTGTGTCAATACAGATAACTCCCAATTAACAGCTTCACCCCATGTATCGTTACACATATTAACATGGGACTTTGATGTACTATTAGTTATACAGACCCATACTGTACATGTGAACTACGAACCAATGCAGACATGCAACGCATATCAAAATAGATAGAGGGGTGCACAGGCCAGCACTATGAAGCATGAGAAGGTGGGTCTCAAAAAAGTAAAAAAATAAAAGTCAATTATATTGAAAAAAAATTGGCTGAGCCAGAAACAAAGGTGAACTCCCTGGAGGATGCGGTGGAATGGCTAGAACTGTACCCACGCCGATCCAATATCAGAATCTGGGGACCCCCGGAATCCAGTGATGGAGAAGACACTATGAAGGTAGCTCTTGAAATGATAAACAAGAAGATGGGGGTGACAATCGAGCCACATCAAATAGTGAGGTGTCACAGAGTATGTCAGCAAAAAGATGGATCCAACTGACCGATAATCATAAGATTTGATTCGGATGTCACAAGAGACAGAGTGTTTAGAGCCAAGAAAGGTTTGAAGGCCTACAACCTTACAGCTACTGACAAGATCTTCCTTAATGAAGACTTAATGGCACAACGAGCATGCCTAGAATACGAGACAAGAACTCTGAAGAAGAAGAAGAAACTAAGTGACTGTTGACATTTTTATGCACGTATCATTGTGAAAGACCTCGCAAATCGCATTCATGAAATCCACAATCTCGACGACCTAAACAAACTATGATCGCCACAAATCGCATTTATGAAATCCACAATCTCGATGAACTAAACAAATTATGATCACCTCCAATGTGTCCACAAAGGACCATTGCAGTCGTCAGTACATCCGCTGCAAAAGGGAAGTGTTTTCTTATTGAATATTGGTTGTGAACATTATTTGCTTTTAAATCAAGGCATTTTTTTTTTTAACATAAAATCTGTGTTCATTTGTTAGTCAGTACTGCACAATTAAGTTCATCCACTGCAAAAGGGAAGTGTTTTTCCTTTTGAATATTGATTGTGAACATTATTTGCTTAATTTAAGGCATCTTTTTTTCTTTTGTTTGTGAACATAAAATCCATGTTCATTTGTTGGTCAGCACACTGGCTGCAAATGAAGGCACACTGGTTTTTTTATTTTGTTTCTTCAATGTTTTGGATTATTTGTGCCGAAATGTCAACTTTTAAAATAATGAATCTGTTCTTAAAAGTCATTCTTAAAATGAAGAAGAAACGAAAAGTGAGAAAAAAACCAGTGCATATTTATTATTCTTTGTTTTTCACTTCTTCTTCCATTAAACAGCCAACATCATTATGTTGATGATTCTGTCATTCGGCGCCTCTCACGTTCCGGGAATTGGTGGGTTAGAGATAGAGACCACCACTCTTTTGAGTCCACAACAGGTTACACATTTACCCCCTGTGTGGGATCTTTTACTTCCCCTGGCATAGACACCAGGTAGAAGGGACCAACGGCTTTTAGTGTCTCTTCCGAAAGACACGAGCAAAGTGGGGTGAACAAATTTGCCCAGGTTTTGAAACGGCAGCAGGTGGTTTTGAACCCTGGTCCCTTCGACCGAAAAGTCCGACGCTCTGCCACAGGTGGTTTTGAACCCCGGTCCCCTCGACCGAAGGTCCGACGCGCTACCACTCGACCACCGCGCCCCACTTTTTTTTTAACATAAAATCCATGTACATTTGTTAGTCATTATTACAGAGTTACATTAATGTTTGTTAAAGCGGGTTTCTCGTTTTTGGAGATTAATGTATAGATGAGAAATCCTCACTTCATCTCATCTGTTTTTACTATTTGGAGTAAGCATCTCCAGCACATTTTATTCTCTTCTATTTTTGTGTATGTTTTTATTAGTTGCTCAGATTATTAGAATCATGTATCTTGGATGATTTAAACAAAATGTTTAATTACAAAATGTTTAATTACAAAATGTTCATAATTTCGCATATTTTCTTATATAGTGTAATTTCTATTAACCAGGTATTCTGTTACAAAGTTAAACAGATATTTAAGTTATTCTTACTTAACTTAGTTTATCTTAAATACAAAACAATGAAATATGGCTCTTGACGAATTAATTTTACGCCATCATGGTGTCACTCAGATACACTCACTGAGACACGTGCTACATTTATATGAAGATAACAACCCACTTTATATTGTAAAAGAATCATCATTCTGTGATTCTGAAAAGCTAAATTTACTATTAAAATGTAAAAGAAATTGTTTGGGCATAACGAGCACAAACATACAATCGATTAATGCTAAATTTAATGAATTGGAAGCCTTTTGTTTTTGAGTTGCAATCTATCAACTTCAATTTTAGCGTTATCTGTTTACAAGAAAGTTGGTTTTATGAACATGAAGATACATCACTGATTGAATTATATTGATACAACTGTATTGCACGAGGGAAGACTTGTAGTACAAAGTGAGGTCTAATATTGTGCATCCATAAGAATTTTAAATATAAATTAATGAGAAGGTGGCTTAACTAAATCACCGAGAAGTCTTAATGTAGATTACAGGCAGTTTACTGATGAATTTGCTACTTTACTAACTTTATTTGACAACAGTAATAACAAGGTAATTATAGCCGGGAATTTTAACATAAATCTACTCAAAACGAATAAAAAAGAAATATTTAGTGATTTATTTTATACTGTAGCTGAGCACAGTTTCTTTCTAAAAATCACATTACCTACTTGATTCTCAATGTCAAATGGTACTCTAATTGATAACCTGTTCTGCAAACTAACTAAGTCAACCATTGATCCCATCTCAGGAATTCTCACTAAGATATTTTAAGATCATCAACCATATTTTACTCTAATAAACACTGTTTTAATTAAAGACCGGCCCCCAACAACAATTCAAATATATATGGAGAATGAAAGATCCCTTACAAACTTAACAAATGGATTAATGTCCATAAACATAATGAATAAATTAGGTCAAAATATTAATTCTGACCCGAATATTAACAATGAGATATTTATAGCTGAAATAGAAAATGCACATAAGAAACACATTCCTTTGTAAACTAGTTAAATATAATAAATACAAACATAAAAAGTCTACATGGATAGCTCAAGGTATTATTAGATCTATTAAAACCAGGGATAGGCTATGCAAAATACTAAAAATGACAGACTATAACTTGCTAGAATACGTTACCCTCAAAATTAACTTAACATGACACTTGAAAAGTAGTATCTGATCAGCAAAGCAGATGCATTATACGCATATATTTAATAAATTAAAAAATGATACGAGAAAACATGGAAAACAATACAGGAAATCTTATCTAAAACCCAAAATAAAATTTCCATCAATTCTTTTGAGAAGGTGGTAACTGATAAAATAGAAATTATTTCAATGCATTTTTTCACAGATATAGGCCCATCGTTAACATGCAAAATTAGAAAAGATAGTGATAAACATTTTAATTATTCCGTGAAAAGGAACTCAACTATCACGTTCAAATGTACGGAAATTGATGAAGAGACAATACTAAAAATAACAGATTGTCTCCCCCTGAAAACAAGTAGCGGAGTTGACAAAATATCTCTTAAACAGTTAAAATATATCAGATTAGTTTTGATCAAACCAGTCACTCTAATAACAAAACAAACATTAAATACAGGAATTTTCCCAGACAAATTAAAAATTACTAAAGTAATTCCTATTTTCAAAAGTGGAGAAGAATCACTTTTTACTAATTATAGACCTATATCACTCCTGCCAGTAATTTCCAAAATAATCAAAAAGTTTATCCATAATCAACTTTATGTACACTTGAAACAACAGAACATTTTGTATAATAGTCAATATGGCTTTAGAACTGAACAATAACTGCTTTATATAAAAATTATACATCATTCAGTATAGTCCTTGATTTATCAAAAGCCTATAGATCGTCAAATATTATTGAACAAATAAAGCGACTATGGTGTAAAAAAAGAAAAAACTACTCGAAAGTTATCTAACAAATCGGACTCAATTCATTGAATACAATGGCGACTTATCGTACACATTACAAATTTCCACTGGTGTAACTCAAGGTTCAAGCCTTGGCCCTCTCTTTTTAATTTACTTAAATGACATTCCACAAGCAACTACACAATTTAATTTCATTATGTATGCCAATGACACCACACTTTTAAGACTTCAACCAAGGAAGTGAACGTAGATACCCTAATAAATAATGAATTAGCCAAAATAAATGAATGGTTAAAAATATTTCCTAATGTAAGCAAATCAAAACACATTTTGTATAAAATGATCAACAAAGCTTTAAATATTCCTTTGCTTAAAATAGATGCCACGGTTATTGACAATGTAAACAAATTAATTTTTCTTAGTATCATTATCGATATTAATTTTAACTGAAAAAAACATATAGAAAAAACTGCCAACAAATGTTCTAAAACAATAAAAATTCTTAATAAACTCAAAAATGTTTTACCAACACATGAAATTAACCCTCTTTAACATTTTAATTCAACCATACATAAATTATGGCATCATGGTTTGGGGCTTTAAATGTGACAGAATTTTCAAGATACAAAAGAGAGTAATAAGAATTGTTAATCTAAGTCTATTGCATCTATAATCACTGTGCCTCATTGAATGATCATGAGAACAAGTTCTGACACTGTCACGATCGACTACGTCAGATGGAGATGGATTGCATGAGTGGCCATCTTCGTTATTGTGTTGTCAGCCAAAGAAGGAGCACATGACCTGACAATATAAGATTCGATCACTTCGCACGATGCGGAGATTCGAAGAGAGCAAATGTTGTGGTCCAGTCTGTGGACTCATTGGTGCAACTTTGTTGGCAGCGGTCATCTTTGTCGACTGAGCGCGCGACCGACAGGTTCCTACGAGGCGCCAAGGATGACCGTAGCGGGGGAAGGGAAAGGGCCGCTCTGGCCCTTTCCCTTCCATGGGAGTAGGTGCCCGGCTTGCCTGGCCGCTCTGGCCCTTTCCCTTCCATGGGAGTAGGTGCCCGGCTTGCCTGGCACCTACGCGGGTGGCTCGGGATGTAGACGACCTCCTCGTGGTCCGAGCCGGAAACCAGTGTCGTAAAAATGTGACGTTCGATCACATCACACACTGGGCCGACTGTCTACTGTTTCTTTCAACTGTGGCATCCGAACCCGGCTTATTTAATCTATAATCACTGTGCCTCACTGAATTATCATGGGTACAAGTTCTGACACTGTCACGATCGACTACGTCAGATGGAGATGGATTGCATGAGTGGCCATCTTCGTTATTGTGTTATCAGCCTAAGAAGGAGCACATGACCTGACAATATAAGATTCGATCACTTGGCACGATGCGGAGATTCGAAGAGAGCAAATGTTGTGGTCCAGTCTGTGGACTCATTGGTGCAACTTTGTTGGCAGCGGTCATCTTTGCCGACTGAGCGCGCGACCGACAGGTTCCCACGAGGCGCCAAGGATGACCGTAGCGGGGGAAGGGAAAGGGCCGCTCTGGCCCTTTCCCTGGGAGTAGGTGCCCGGCTTGCCTGGCACATTTATTGTACGTCACATTGTCCAAATATCACATTTCTAAACAGAAGCAGACGATATACATAGTGAAGGCGTTCTTATCTTAGATGTGTTTTCGATAGATCTATACTACAACAGTTGGTAATTTACCATCGACACTAACGTCGCATTTTATGTATTCGTAACTAGCGCTGAAAGAAGAACAATTAATTACACCTGCAAAGTTAAACAGTTTGCGGTTATTTTTTAAATATCAAGGTGGCTCCTGTGCTAGCGACCACGCCTGGTTTCACCAAAATAAAAACTCATTGCATTGTATGCGGATTATTGCAGATTACGTGTTCTGAGGGCAAATCGGAGCACCAATTAAAGCCGCATTCACACCGGCCTATTCAGTACACGCCTACATTCAATGTTAACGGTACCACTGCATCGGGAACAGGCACGTTTAACTGTGAATGCGTTGTGCTCAGTCGGCCAATTGGGTGGGTATTGACACAGCGCCTAGCGGTGACCAAAGGTAACCTGTGACGCCTACAGGACTCGCAGTTGCCACAACACACCTTAATTTACACACCGGTACGTCCGGCAACATTTCTAGCAAGATCCGGTACAGCTTGGATTCGTTACAGGGTTAGTGTTGCCGTTGACAGGTAAGCTGCTTCGAGGAATGTTTTCACATAGTTTTCCCAACAGAATTCGTAAAGTAGACCAAAACAGATGCCGTCGTAAGTGTAGCGAGAACGGTGCCGTAGCGTTGTCATTCGTTAATATCGGTTGCGTAGCCAGCGTGTTTGAACAAATACAGCCTCGTAGATAATAACAATGCTATTCAGATAGTTTAAATAATATCGCGCTTCTATCACGGAATAGCGAATAACGAGGAAAACAGTCCCAAACCGTGATTAATGGGTGACACTTTCGCGTAGTTAGTTAATTAAAAATGCTGAGTCCGTGAATGACGCTCTAATCGACGATTGTTGATATTAGATTGATACATAAATAAAATCAATTATGCAATATCGTCGAAAAAGCATGTTTATTTATATTATTACATGGGTACAAGTAGTCGTGCTGAACAGTTTTCCCAACTATCGCTATAATCAACAGCTCGACGATAACTATCGAACGTTCAATTTACTATCAATGGCATTGATAGTTCGATGTATTGTCGCACTCCTAGGTAACTTTAAGATTATGTCGCATGCCTTCCGAGCGATCCACAGCGAAACCCCGGACTATATGTTCATTCGAGCTGTTGTCAGTGTATAAACCAGGGCTTGCATTGCGGTCCGAGGCATCGATCACGCTGACAGTGCGTCACACAAAGACCAGCATGTACAGCGATCGAACGTTTAGCAAAATAGCCGAACAACTGTGGAATAATCTTCCTGCCAGTCTCAGTGACATTGATAACATTACTGCTTTCGAGCGATCTCTCTTAAGTAATTTATATACGAACAGGAATACGCAGAACTACGTTAAATGTTAACAAGGCCTTTTTTAATTAAGTATAAATTGTGCGGTCGTTTTATCATGTTTTATATGTTCTATGGCAATCATATGTTTATCATACATACAGTGTATTTTATGTTTTCTGACGTTTCCACATTATGCCTACATGGAAAATAGTGCCACAAAGTGAATATAAATGTAGTATTTTATTATTATTATAACATTATCGTTATTATTGCTATTAACATAGTCGCAGTCAGTGTATATGAACAAAGGCGCATATGTTTTCAAAGAAATACTTATAATCTATGATATAGTAAATGGCTTAGGAAATACTCCCCAAAACAACGAAACTAGGTCAGCAACTACCAGTTGTGGTCATTAGTACAACTTCTTCTTATTATCCATCCGCGCTCGTCTCGTTTCAGACGCTTTTTCACAAACAAAAAAGACTCAAACCTATCTGAAATACGCTAAGACATACTAGCTCTAGTAACCACTACGACATGCTAGCTTTAGTATCCACTACGACATGCTAGCTCTAGTATCTACTACGACATGCTAGCTCTAGCATCCACTACGACATGCTAGCTCTAGTATCCACTACGATTTGCCAGCTCTAGTATCCACTACGACATGCCAGCTCTAGTATCCACTACGACATGCCAGCTCTAGTATCCACTACGACATGCTGGCTCTAGTATCCACTAAGACATGCCAACTCTAGTATCCACTAAGACATGCTAGCTCTAGTATCCACTACGACATGCCAGCTCTAGTATCCACTAAGACATGCTAGCTCTAGTATCCACTACGACATACTAGCTCTAGTGTCCACTACGACATGCCAGCTCTAGTATCCACTACGACATACCAGTTCTAGTGTCCACTACGACATGCCAGCTCTAGTATCCACTACGAAATGCCAGCTCTAGTATCCACTAAGACATGCTAGCTCTAGTATCCACTAAGACATGCTAGCTCTAGTATCCACTAAGACATGCCAGCTCTAGTATCCACTACGACATGCCAGCTCTAGTATCCATGCGACATTCCAGCTCTAGTATCCGCTACGACATGCTAGCTCCAGTATCCACTACGATGTGCCAGCTATAGTATCTGCTAAGATATGCTAGCTCTAGTGTCCACTAAGACTTGCCAGCTCTAGTATCCACTACGACATGCCAGCTCTAGCATCCACTACGACATGCTAGCTCTAGTATCTACTACGACATGCTAGCTCTAGTGTCCACTACGACATGCTAGCTCTAGTATCCACTAAGACATGCCAGCTCTAGTATCCACTAAGAAATGCTAGCTCTAGTATCCACTAAGACATGCTAGCTCTAGTATCCACTAAGACATGCCAGCTCTAGTATCCAATACGACATGCCAGCTCTAGTATCCACTACGAAATGCCAGCTCTAGTATCCACTAAGACATGCTAGCTCTAGTGTCCACTAAGACATGCTAGCTCTAGTATCCACTAAGACATGCCAGCTCTAGTATCCACTACGACATGCCAGCTCTAGTATCCACTACGACATGCCAGCTCTAGTATCCGCTATGACATGCTAGCTCTAGTATCCACTACAACATGCTGGCTCTGGTATCCACTACGACATGCCAGATCTAGTATCCATTACGACATGCTAGCTATAGTATCCGGTAAGGCACGCTAGCCCGAGTATCCACTAAGACTTGCCAGCTCTAGTATCCACTACGACATGCCAGCTCTAGTATCCACTACGACATGCTAGCTCTAGTATCCACTACGATGTGCTAGCTCTAGCATCCACTACGACATGCCAGCTCTAGTATCCACTACGACATGCTAGCTCTAGTATCCACTATCACATGCTAGCTCTAGTATCCACTACGACATGCCAGCTCTAGTATCCACTACGACATGCTAGCTCTAGTACCCACTACGACATGCCAGCTCTAGTATCCACTACGACATGCTAGCTCTAGTATCCACTACAACATGCTGGCTCTGGTATCCACTACGACATGCCAGCTCTAGTATCCATTACGACATGCTAGCTATAGTATCCGGTAAGGCACGCTAGCTCGAGTATCCACTAAGACTTGCCAGCTCTAGTATCCACTACGACATGCTAGCTCTAGTATCCACTATGACATGCTAGCTCTAGTATCCCTACGACATGCTAGCTCTAGCATCCGGTAAGGCACGCTAGCTCAAGTATCCATTACGACATGCTAGCTATAGTATCCACTACGACATGCTAGCTCTAGTATCCACTACGATGTGCTAGCTCTAGTGTCCACTACGACATGCTAGCTCTAGTATCCACTACGACTTGCTAGCTCCAGTATCCACTACGATGTGCTAGCTCTAGTGTCCACTACGACATGCTAGCTCTAGTATCCACTACGACTTGCTAGCTCTAGTATCCATTACGATATGCTAGCTCAAGTATCCACTAAGACTTGCCAGCTCTAGTATCCACTACGACATGCTAGCTCTAGTATCCACTACGACATGCTAGCTCTAGTATCCACTACGACATGCTAGCTCTAGTATCCATTACGACATGCTAGCTCTAGTATCCATTACGACATGCCAGCTCTAGTATCCACTACGACATGCTAGCTCTAGTATCCACTACGACATGCTAGCTCTAGTATCCACTAAGACATGCTAGCTCTAGTATCCATTACGACATGCCATCTCTAGTATCCACTACGACATGCTAGCTCTAGTATCCACTACGACGTGCCAGCTCTAGTGTCCACTACGACATGCTAGCTCTAGTATCCACTACGATGTGCTAGCTCTAGTGCCCACTACGACATGCCAGCTCTAGTATCCACTACGACATGCCAGCTCTAGTATCCACTACGACATGCCAGCTCTAGTATCCGCTATGACATGCCAGCTCTAGTATCCACTACAACATGCTGGCTCTGGTATCCACTACGACATGCCAGCTCTAGTATCCATTACGACATCCTAGCTATAGTATCCGGTAAGGCACGCTAGCTTGAATATCCACTACGACATACCAGCTCTAGTGTCCACTACGACATGCCAGCTCTAGTATCCACTACGAAATGCCAGCTCTAGTATCCACTAAGACATGCTAGCTCTAGTATCCACTAAGACATGCCAGCTCTAGTATCCACTACGACATGCCAGCTCTAGTATCCACTGCGACATGCCAGCTCTAGTATCCGCTACGACATGCTAGCTCCAGTATCCACTACGATGTGCCAGCTATAGTATCTGCTAAGATATGCTAGCTCTAGTGTCCACTAAGACTTGCCAGATCTAGTATCCACTACGACATGCCAGCTCTAGTATCCACTACGACATGCTAGCTCTAGTATCTACTACGACATGGTAGCTCTAGTGTCCACTACGACATGCTAGCTCTAGTATCCACTAAGACATGCCAGCTCTAGTATCCACTAAGACATGCTAGCTCTAGTATCCACTTAGACATGCTAGCTCTAGTATCCACTAAGACATGCCAGCTCTAGTATCCAATAGGACATGCCAGCTCTAGTATCAACTACGAAATGCCAGCTCTAGTATCCACTAAGACATGCTAGTTCTAGTGTCCACTAAGACATACTAGCTCTAGTATCCACTAAGACATGCCAGCTCTAGTATCCACTACGACATGCCAGCTCTAGTATCCACTACGACATGCCAGCTCTAGTATCCGCTGACATGCCAGCTCTAGTATCCACTACAACATGCTGGCTCTGGTATCCACTACGACATGCCAGCTCTAGTATCCATTACAGCATGCTAGCTATAGTATCCGGTAAGGCACGCTAGCTCGAGTATCCACTAAGACTTGCCAGCTCTAGTATCCACTACGACATGCCAGCTCTAGTATCCACTACGACATGCTAGCTCTAGTATCCACTACGATGTGTTAGCTCTAGCATCCACTACGACATGCCAGCTCTAGTATCCACTACGACATGCTAGCTCTAGTATCCACTACGACATGCTAGCTCTAGTATCCACTACGACATGCCAGCTCTAGTATCCACTACGACATGCTAGCTCTAGTATCCACTACAACATGCTGGCTCTGATATCCACAACGACATGCCAGCTCTAGTATCCATTACGACATGCTAGCTATAGTATCCGGTAAGGCACGCTAGCTCGAGTATCCACTAAGACTTGCCAGCTCTAGTATCCACTACGACATGCTAGCTCTAGTATCCACTACGACATGCTAGCTCTAGTATCCCTACGACATGCTAGCTCTAGCATCCACTACGACATGCTAGCTCAAGTATCCATTACGACATGCCAGCTCTAGTATCCACTACGATGTGCTAGCTCTAGTGTCCACTACGACATGCTAGCTCTAGTATCCACTACGACATGCTAGCTCTAGTATCCACTACGACATGCTAGCTCTAGTATCCATTACGACATGCCAGCTGTAGTATCCACTACGACATGCTAGCTCTAGTATCCACTACTACATGCTAGCTCTAGTATCCACTACGACATGCTAGCTCTAGTATCCATTACGACATGCCATCTCTAGTATCCACTACCACATGCTAGCTCTAGTATCCACTACGACGTGCCAGCTCTAGTGTCCACTACGACATAGTAGCTCTAGTATCCACTACGATGTGCTAGCTCTAGTGTCCACTACGACATGCTAGCTCTAGTATCCACTACGACATGCTAGCTCTAGTATCCAGTACGACATGCTAGCTCTAGTATCCATTACGACGTGCCAGCTCTAGTATCCACTACGACATGCTAGCTCTAGTATCCACTACGATGTGCTAGTTCTAGTGTCCACTACGACATGCTAGCTCTAGTATCCACTACGACATGCTAGCTCTAGTATCCACTACGACATGCTAGTTCTAGTATCCATTACGACATGCCAGCTCTAGTATCCACTACGACATGCTAGCTCTAGTATCCACTACGACATGCTAGCTCTAGTATCCACTACGACATGCTAGCTCTAGTATCCATTACGACATGCCAGCTCTAGTATCCACTACGACATGCTAGCTCTTGTATCCACTACGACATGCCAGCTCTAGTATCCACTACGACATGCTAGCTCTAGTATCCATTACGACATGCCAGCTCTAGTATCCACTACGACATCCTAGCTCTAGTATCCATTACGACATGCTAGCTCTAGTATCCACTACGACATGCTAGCTCTAGTATCCATTACGACATGCCAGCTCTAGTATCCACTACGACATGCTAGCTCTAGTATCCACTACGACATGCTAGTTCTAGTATCCATTACGACATGCCAGCTCTAGTATCCACTACGACATGCTAGCTCTAGTATCCATTACGACATGCTAGCTCTAGTATCAACTACGACATGCCAGCTCTAGTATCCACTACGACATGCTAGCTCTAGTATCCACTACGACATACCAGCTCTAGCATCCACTACGACATGCTAGCTCTAGTATCCACTACGACATGCTAGTTCTAGTATCCACTACGACATGCTAGCTCTAGTGCTATTTTGGTGAAATCATCGGATAAACAAATGTTTCGGTCGTTTTAACAAAAGTACTCTTTCATTAAGCCGACTTCACGTAATCTTCTTAAGCTATGCCTTCACACCTGAACTCCCGATTGTTCACCCAAACGACTGAGGCATTTCCGAGTTTGACTTCCATCGTAGCCAACACCCAGTTAGTAAGCGATGGGTGACCCACTACTAATTATAGTCATTATACCGCACTATCGACCCATCAAGAACACTGTAATTTTGTTCAATTCAAAACAGTATTAGCCCTACAATCGTCCGTAACGCTCGATGGGACGGGTCAGAACTCGTCTTGACAATGTTTAATTGCGCCAACTGGGCATATACAACAGATGATTTTTCTTATAAAATACATCTTCTGGCATTATCTTATTGTAATCGAGCTACAGTTCTGCTACTCCTCCTACACTCTTTGCATCTCGGGCACTAAACTGTCAGGGGTTCATCTACAACCCAGGGAAGGATTTGTAAAACTTTTTTTTTAAATTCACCCCACTACGAACTTAACCTTCATAGAATTACCCTTCGAAGATAGTTTGCAGCGTCGTACGTGTTTTTGACGATTGTTTCAAGTTACATATACCGTTCCCTGTTGCCGTTGTGTATGTAGCGCATTCTGGCACTTAATACCGAACTGTTTAGAGGACGGTTTATATAACTTGGAACAATTGTAGAAAACACGCACAATCGTATGTAATAACTACTAACACTTTACGAACTGCCAAGTTATCATATCAAGAGGATGGGTACTTGGGTATCTTTGCAATGTGCTGAATATATCAAATCCACCTACCTCGAACTCTTGTACTCATTACCATTACTATTAAAATTGAGATTTGACACACAAAATATCAATACGCCTACCGGTGTTTCGGGAATGTCGCCACCAATAAAACCATCAGCTTCGTACTGCAACATCTCACTGCCATAGCTCCGACGCTTTTAACGTTCCAACTTTGCTGGCTGAATACGGTTACTTCTCGATAAATAAAATACCGTAAATTTGTTACATTTTTTAGGCACTACAAGTGTAACTGTGGTCTTACTCCCAACAGTTACAATGGCAAAGGGAGCGGGTCGCGGCCACGGCAGCGGAGAAACGACCGGAGAAGACGTCGCCGCCGGTTCAGTTGTGGCCATCGTCTTCACTATCATCATGTGTGTCTGCGGCGTTCCGATGATCATCGCCGGCTTTATTCTCATCCAGTCCGTTATACTGTACGTACAATGGAGGGCATCTTAATATAGTATTCTTCTTCCCCTGGTCCCTTACTGATTGGGGGCACATCGCTTAGTCTGTTCCGCCCTCTCGACGAGATCCATCGCGATCTTCAGCCATTCAAAGATGAACAGCCACTCTCGGCGGTTCACCTCTGCCCTTTCGAGATAGCTCTGTCCCTCCATGTTAATTTCTGGCTTCCTCTTCTCCTTCTGCCACCCTCTTCTGTTTCCGATGATCTCTGTCAATCTTTCCTCACTCATTCTTTCAATGTGTTCTGCCCATCGCAGTCTGCTTCCCACTACCTTCAACCTTGCATAAGCTTTTGTAAGTCTGTAGCGTGTCTATATGCCACAACTGACTTAGTATGCGCCATTTCGTATCAACATTCTGAAACTTTTCCTTGCGCTACAAATGGTTTTTCACCAATTCCAATAATTGTAACGCCTCTTTGAACAATTCCAGAGTTCACCTTCTGCTACCTCAGACATTCACCAACATGTCTTCATTTTCACTTAGAGTCTTAGACCTCCTCGTGACGTTGCGGGATTCGTAGCTCTGCTACCTTCCTCTGGGAGAAAGGTGGATTTGTACTTTGTCCCTTTTGCTGTCTTGGTCGGCGTACACACAGACAAACAAATTACCGGCTGCAGACCAATCATGGCCGATACAACAAGCAATGCCAGACAAACGGCTCGCTAACGCTCAGTCCGACCGGAATCAGTTAATGTACTGATGTGACGTAATTTTAGAAAGTGTGACCTCAAACACTCAGCCACAGCCCAAAAGCGAAGTGCTCGTATGCAGGCCAATCTTCTGGACTCTAGTATTATAATTGGTTAAGACAGTAACTGAAACAAACTACACATCCACGTTTCATTAGGTCGACATACCAGGGCTGATGTTTAAGCAGCCTGTCCTTTCAAGAGGCTGGCACGGAAAGGATCGTTTACCCATTTCACGAACTCGGACTATACATTTACATAGATAGAAAAGGTCCACGAAGACAAGCACTTTCTTGACCCCCGTCGGACCCAGCAGCCTCCTACCACAGCAATCTCCAACAACAGCAGCCTGCTACCACAGCAACCTCCTACCACCACAGCCTCCTACCATAGCAACCTCCTACAACAGCAGCTTCCTACCACAACAGCCTCCTACCACAGCAATCTCCCACCACAGCAGCCTCCTACCACAGCAGCCTCCTACCACAGCAACCTCCAACCACAGCAGCCTCCTAGCACAGCAATCTCCAACAACAGCAGCCTGCTACCACAGCAACTTCCTACAACCACAGCCTCCTACCATAGCAACCTCTTACAACAGCAGCCTCCTACCACATCAGCCTCCTACCAGAAGAGCCTCCTACCACAGCAACCTCCTACAACAGCAGCCTCCTACCACAGCAGCCTCCTACAACAGCAACCTCCTACAACAGCAGCCTCTTACCACAACAGCCTCATACCACAGCAGCCCCCTACCACAGCAGCCTCCTACCACAGCAACCTCCAACCACAGCAGCCTCCTACCACAACAGCCTCCTACCACAGCAACCTCCTATCACAGCAGCCTCTTACCACAGCAGCCTCATACCACAGCAGCCTCCTACCACAACAGCGCCTCCTACCACAAAAGCAGCCTCCTACCACAGCAGCCTCATACCACAGCAGCCTCCAACCACACCAGCCTCATACCACAGCAGCCTCCTACCACAGCAACCTCATACCATAGCAGCCTCCTACCACATCCCATCATACAGAAGATATCTTAACGATATTGGTGTAGAACTCTCCCGGCTCCAGTATTTGCTTGTCGTTCCGTGTGCTGATTGCCATAATATGATCTTGGTTGGCATTTCATCATTGCGTCTATAACAACAAATATCAACCTCACTTTTTGTAGCATGTCTGTAATGTTGCTCCTTCCACTGTAGCCTTATTAAAATGTCACTGTCCGTGAATGCTGAATGATGCTCGCAACATTTCGATGTAACACCAATCTGGTTGTTTTTTTAGTAGATCCTTACAACTCAGTTATAATGTATATTGTTCTGTTTACAGGCATACAACAGGCATTGCCTTACTAACGATCTCTGCCATCATGACAGTGGCCGCCCTAGTGCTGATTGTCCTCATATGCACCGGATTCTTTAGTTCCAAACGCAGTGTACAACCTGTCGGGGTGGTTGCGGTGAGTACAACCTATCGGGGTGGTTGCGGTGAGTACAACCTGTCGGGGTGGTTGCGGTGAGTACAACCTATTGGGGTGGTGGCGGCGAGTACAACCTGTCGGGGTGGTTGCGGCGAGTACAAACTTATCGGGGTGTTTGCGGTGAGTACAACCTATCGGGGTGGTGGCGGCGAGTACAACCTGTCGGGGTGGTTGCGGTGAGTACAACCTGTCGGGGTGGTTGCGGTGAGTACAACCTGTCGGGGTGGTTGCGGTGAGTACAACCTGTCGGGGTGGTTGCGGCGAGTACAAACTTATCGGGGTGTTTGCGGCGAGTACAACCTATCGGGGTGGTGGCGGTGAGTACAACCTGTCGGGGTGGTTGCGGCGAGTACAAACTTATCGGGGTGTTTGCGGTGAGTACAACCTATCGGGGTGGTGGCGGCGAGTACAACCTGTCGGGGTGGTTGCGGTGAGTACAACCTGTCGGGGTGGTTGCGGTGAGTACAACCTATCGGGATGGTTGCGGCGAGTACAACCTGTCGGGGTGGTTGCGGTGAGTACAACCTGTCGGGGTGGTTGCGGTGAGTACAACCTATCGGGGTGGTTGCGGTGAGTACAACTTGTCGGGGTGGTTGCGGTGAGTACAACCTGTCGGGGTGGTTGCGGTGAGTACAACCTGTCGGGGTGGTTTCGGTGAGTACAACCTGTCGGGGTGGTTGCGGCGAGTACAACCTGTCGGGGTGGTTGCGGTGAGTACAACCTATCGGGGTGGTTGCGGCGAGTACAACCTATCGGGGTGGTTGCGGTAAGTGCAACCTATCGGGGTCATTGTGATGACTTCAACCTATCGGGGTAGTAGTGAGTAGTTGCAATAGTTTTGGTGACAGCAAATACACAAGACATATACCGGCGAATACGAAGAAGGTCACGAATATGATAAAAGCAGCAACGACAAGTTTGTGAAATATGCTGTATAAAATGTTTATTATTATCAAAGGTGACTCTTATTATCAAAGGTGTTGAGATGGCCGGTGAGAAATTCTGGCTCAGCATAGGTGTTTGAAAAAGCAATCAAGTTTACCACGCTGCTTTTGTGTACCAATAATAAGAAACTCTGTTTTATTTGCATTTAACTTTAACTTGCTTTTAGTAATCCAGTTGAATACATTCTGGAGACAATCCCTGAGTTGGTTTAAGGAACAATTTGTATCCGGAGTAGCCAAGGAAAGATAAATCTGTGTATCAGCTGCATATAGTTGGTGGTCCAAGTTATGGGTTTGAATAACTGAGCTGAGTAGAGTAATGTAAAGAGTAAAAAGTAATGGTCCAGGAACAGAACCCTGCGGAATGCCACATGAAGTGGGTAGTGCCGCTGAAAAGCAATTAGCTATCTTAACTATTTGGTATCTATCAATTAAGTATGATTGTAAACCAGCTCAGGGCTGTGCCAGATATGTCATACCACATTGACAAGCGTTTAATGATTATGTTATGGCCAATAATATCAAAAGCAGCTGGTTGTTGATGAATTCTCGGTCTCATCAGTAGGCCTTACGCCGCACAACAGGATATGAACGCTGAACACTAAGTTCTCCTTCTCACCGATGCAGATGCCAACAGGACCACTCATAGCGACTACGTACACATCCGGCCAGATGATGGGTCTGGCGCCCCCGTCCTACCAGCAGACTGGTGTCGCTCCTCCATCATACGTGGCGCTACAACAACAACAACAACCACCATCATACGTGTCGCCGGAACAACAATCGCACAACCCCTACCCGCCGCCCAACTTGTATTCAGCACCGCCGCCCGTAGCAGGCCCGTAGGTAAGCGTCACTTGCAGGTTAGAGTTTCTCTGAATTGCGGCTTAGCTGAATTGTTGTCGCACTACAACTTTGTCACTGAAGTCTGGGTCTGGCTTGCACGGATACCTGTCGTCGATGTTTTCCCTTCTTCTTCTTCCGTCTCTGATCCAGTTTCACTACCATCTCCACCACCCGTTTCAACACCCTGCACCCCTCATTCTCCACTCCCGCCAAATCTCTCTTCACGCATTGTCAGTGTCGGTCTTCCTCTTTTCCTTGTACCCTCCACTCTGAGCGCCATTCTGTTCACGTATCCAGCCCGCGTTTAACGACTCCTCACCAGCTTCCTGCTGAAACCCTCTTTCACACCAACCTCCTCCCATTTCTCGCTTGTCTACTCTTTTCATCCCGCAGTTCGTCTCACCCAGTTATTTCCGCAAACTTGGACTTGGACTTGTTGCTTTTCCATCATCGCCGTGGTCTCTAGGTCTGTAGGTAGGCTGGTGTTACACGTGAACTAATCACCTGGCGCATTACATGAAACCCGACTTGCTTAGTTTTACGCGCAACTACTTAGCTAAGCAAAAACAAAATAGTTTATGCACATGCCTAGCACTAAGTAACTAATAAGTCGTGTTGGTGTTCGAATGAACAAGTCTGCAAGGAAGGCTGAGTGTAATGCGCATCGAACTGTCCCAAGGCCACCAAAATCATCCGCGTCACCATATCAACGAATATTGTCATTAGAACACACTTTGTGTTGGTTCACTGTAGTGCCCTCGGTATCAAGTGGCAGGACTATTTTGGGCAATATCGCTTCTCTTTGTTTCTTTATAAAGAGCAGAGTCGGGTTGTAACATTGGCGCCGCGTTTCTTTCCGAAAATATACCTTCCGATACCAGCACTGTACCTTAAGACTGCTGTCTTACGTGTGTGTATTGTCACGTACACATACTTCTATGGAACGTTTTTATGTGTTTATTATGTACGATATAATGTATAATATATATAATAGTGCTTTATTATGCTGCAGTATCTGAGAAGACCGATTGCCAAACGGAGAATGCGAACGGAAACAATAATAGACA